>BHFT01027659.1:0-16424 GCA_004320025.1 Laticauda laticaudata
AATTTTACTCATCCGCTGTGTCCTTTATGCATACATTTTGCATCTGTTGGCCAGTGGGACCTAGCCTTTAAGTTATTGGAATCTGAATTATTCAGAACTATTGTTTACAAATTGCATTGCAGAATATCTTCAGAATTTTATCAAGGATGTTTCCAAGAGATAGTAGATATAGTAGACAAGCTTTCTACAATGATAGCTTCTTATTTTCAAGAACACCTGGTACTGCTTCATGAACTCCTGATTCTTCATGTGATGATCCTCTGAACTACAAGTGGCATACATTTCATTTCCCCAGTTTTTACTGATTCTTCCAGGGAGGTAGAAATCTAATAACATTCATTTGGGGACAGTTTGAACTTCCTTGAGCAGTAGAAGGCTGATTTGTCCATAATTTTTGTTTTTGTGCCTTGACTTTTTCTCCTGGTCCTGAAAGTTGGCTTGATCTCCCAAAATTGGCTTCATCTATATTTCATCTGCTTTGAAATGTTTGTGGCCAACCAAGCTTAGCTCAGACAAGCACCCATTCAAAACTCAAACCGTGTTCTTGCCTTCCTGGCTCACCTAGATCCCTCACCAGGAATTTGACGCATCAAGAATCCCTCAGTTTGTCCTGCTGACATTTTTGCAGCCAAAAAGATAGTGGTTATATTCCTGAAATCTGCAGAAGAGCAAACCAAATGGATGTTTTATACTTCTGCTAAGATCTAACAGGGCTATAATGGAAAAGCAAAACCCAGGGCCAGAAATCTATCTGAGTCCTCTTTTTGAAAAAAAAAAAAAGTTTGTTGCCTCTGCTGTAAAATAATTGCTTTCTGTATGAATCATTGAAACAATAGGATGCACAGGCTGGTTTCCAGATCTTCGTGTACATGGGCATGATGTCATTGGAAATGCCAAAGATATGAACCCAGACATCTTGGGTTATGCAGCTATGGTCCCATCGCTTGAAAATTAAGCCAAAGCCTTACTGGAAATACAGAGTGCCCTTTTTATTATGCAGGTCTGTTATTCTTCCCCCTGTGGGGTCCTTGATGCTCTCTGAGCTTGGTTGCTTTCTTGCAGTTGTTTCATTACCAAATAAGGTAACAACATCAGTGCCCAGGACACTGTTTGGTAATGAAACGTCTGCAAGAAAACAACCAAGTTCAGAGATCCTAAGGACCCCACAGTTGAACCCTGATCTACAAACATTCTCTTCTATCAATTATTCTTCCTTTCCAGCATCCACCGATTGGCTTTCTTCTGCACTAAGCATATTCAAACTTTTACTTTGTTCTTTGAAACTGTGGTTCTTCCTTCCAAACTTCCAAATTCCATCTGGGGATTCCATGACTGAATTGGGCACTTAAGAAGAGCAGAGCCATTTCATCTTTGATCATAATTCCAGCTGGCAGATAACTGAAGGACTTCTCAAATAAAGAAAGCCCAAACATTTGTTTGCTGGCAAAATTAAGTTAGGTGGAAATTTGGATTTCTTAGAGCGTGGGCTTATTCAGAAGAACAGGTATCCATAACAGAGTCTCTGCTCTAGGTTGGAAGGGTCATTGATCACAGCTACATGTTTAATATATATTGCATATGCAGCCCATGTAATAAGGGGTGGGGGTTGCTTGCATGGGTAATTGCCAGGGGTGGGCTGCTGGAGGTTCACAGGGGTTTGAGAGAGCCCCTAGCTAAGATTCTGTGCAGTTCAGAGAACCCCCAAATCCCACTCCTAGCTGGCCTTGCTCACCCCTCTCCTCCCTCTCAGGAGTCCCCATGTGGCCAATTTTGGATGGAGATAAGTGCAGGGCATGCACGGAGGCTCAGGGTGGGCGAAAAATGGGAAGCTCGTGAAGGCTGCACATGGCCCTGTTTCCAGCTTCCAGAGAACCTCTGGAGTCCAGGGAGGGCCGTTTTCACTCTACCGGAGACTTGAGTAAAAGCCTTTGGAGCCCGGGGAGGACAAAAACACCCCCCACTGTGGTGCAGGAGCCTGACCAGGCTATGCCCACCATGGCCATGCCCACTCAGCAGCCAGGCAGAGAACCTGTTGCTAAAATTTTTGAAGCCCACCCCTGGTGATTGCCATCTTGATTTTTTGGGAACTCCCCCTCACTCTCCACAGATGCTTCTAATGCAAGGTAAGCAACTATGGCAGCATTACGATCTGCAGACTTCAACTCCCTGAATTCCTGAGCCAGCCTAATCTAGACACATTTGAGAATTTTGCAAGGGAGATGGAGCTAATAATGGATGCACCACTGGAAGATTTTTAGGATCACTCTGGGGCCAGATTGTCCTGGGAAAAAAATGTGGCTCTGGATAATAAAATTTGACCCTGACTTCATGTCACATAATTGATCCAAACAATCAGTCTGAGAGTTTTTGTCCTTCTAAAGGCTGTGTGTGAATTGATATCTTCCTATCCTTTTAGATTAACTGGTAGATCAGAATCTGACTGTCCACGGTGTTCTGTATGCAAATAACTGACTCCAAATAATGCATTCTGATTGGGTGTTTAGAACTAAAAGGGATTGGTTCAAGGTTAGAACGTAAAAGGGATTGTTCAAAAGGAACCAATCCCTGAAGCCGCAGAAAGGCGGCAAACTCAAACAAATGTCAATTGGCTGCAAGCCCGAGAGGAAAAAGTATAAAAGACCGGCGCGGCTTGAGCCAATGTTCCTTTCTCAACTCCTGCTAAGAAATAAAGACTTTGCTGTTGGACCCGGTCTACCTCGTGTTTTTCCGACAAAACACTGGCGACGAGGATGGATTGTCCTGAAAGCGAGACCGAGCACGCGGTGAGAGAAAGTTCCAGACGACAAACAGAATGGCTGGGAACAACGCACCACCTGCACCTTTTAATCCCAACGAGGAGGACTGGGATTCCTACGCAGACCGTTTTCCAGATGTACCTGGAAAGCAATGAGATGGAGGACATCTCAGAACAACGCAAGAGAGCCATTTTCTTACGCACTGCGGACCGACCGTTTTTCAAAATGGCTAAAGCCCTGGCGAAGCCCGAGACGTTAAACAGTATACACTGGTCCGAACTCCAGAAACTACTGAAAGCTCACTAGCCACACAATGGTGTCCAACTCATAAACGGCATGAGTCTCTAGCCCGGAGAGACAGAGAGAAGGTGAGACCGTAGCTGATTTCGTAGCCGCTCTCGCGACAAATAGGGGGAGAGTGCGAATTCTCAAACCTGATGGGCTAGAGAGACCGAGATGGTATTGGGACTGAAGTGATTCAACAGCACAAAGCAAGCTACTGAACAAGCTAAAATAACCTTAGCTGAGGCCATCGCGGGAGCCACAGCCGCAGAAGCCGCGGAAAAATCGGCCGTTACCATGAAACAGATGAACACAAGCAGAGATGAAATAAACCTGCCACACAAGAAAACAATCTCCCGTTACCACCCACCACGAAAGACTATGGCGAAACGTCGAGTCAGAGACGAAGACACGAGTCCACCGTATGTAGCCAGGCAAGAGAAGAGCGCGGAAAAGAGATTTGGCGGGAATGACCTGGCGCGAGGAAGTCACCCAAGAGCGAATGCAGGTTTCTCGATGCCCATCTGCAGAAGTTGCAAGAAACGAGGGCATATGAGAAAAGTCTGCAGGAACAAAAAAAACTCACCCAACGAGACGCAACAATTCCCCACAACGAGCCGAGCCCAGGCGAACAGAGAGAAAGTGGCCACGGAACAAGCAAACCGCAAACAGAGGAGAATACACATCAAACTGTTACAATAGGAGCGCTAAGACGGAAAGCGGAAAGAAAGTTAACATAACAGTAAGAATTGAAGGAAAGCCCTGCGAAATGGAAGTGACTCGGATCTTTCCTGTCCATGGTCTCGTGGAACACCATAAAACAACTAGTCCCTGACATCGACCGAAGAACTTAAAAAAGCAGGGCTAACACTCAAGGACTACCAGGGAAACCGAATCCCGGTAGTTGGCATGGGCCAATTCAAAGTCTCCTACAAACAGCATGTCGAGGTACTTCCGTTGACCATAGTCATCGAATAGACCGCCCTGCTGGCATCGAATGGTTCGCGCCTTTGGGCATCGGATGACCGGATGATAGACGAGGTAGCACAACCGACTGGGAGGAAAGACTAATCCGGGAATCCAAGACGTCGTGTTCGACGGCTCACTTGGCAAGTACCGGGGAAACCTATTTCTTTCAGTCTAGACCCACAGGTAGCCCCTAAAAGACTAAAAGCCAGGCGAGTTCCGTTTGCTTTAAAAGCAAAGATTGAGGAACAGCTAAATAAAACTAGTAGCTCAGGGGGTGCTAGAACCTGTGGACCATGCCAATGGGAAACGCCGATAGTCCACACCTATTAAGCCTGATTGGTCAGTTCGAATCTGTGGTGACTACAAGGCTACCCTGAACCCACGCACTACAACAGAGCACATACCCGGTGCCAGTAGTCCAGCACTTGCTACATTCCCTGGGGAGGAAAATTTTTTGCCAAACTCGACCTGGCACAAGCGTATCAACAACTTCCAGTAGACCCGAAACAGCAGAGGCACAGACCAGTTATACACACAAAGGGGCGGTCGATTCAGATGTAGAGACTCCAATTTGGAGTCAGTGTTGGCACCAGGCGTTTTCAAAGCCTCATGGAACACCTCCTAAACGGCATACAAAGGAGTCGTACCTATTTCAACGACGTCCTATACTCAGCAAAAAACGAAAACCAAATAAAACATAGACTTAAAAATGTACTAACTAAATCAGGGAAGCTGGACTAAAAGTAAAAAAAAAAAGTGCTGCCTGGCTAAAAAGAGCGTCGAATTTCTGGGCTATTTAATAGACGGAGAGGGTATACACCCCACCGAAAAGAAACTAAAGCCATAAATAACGCACCAGCAACAAAGAACAAAAGCGAGTTACAAGCATTCCTGGGTCTGATAAATTTTTATAATGTTTTTCTACCAAATAAGGCTACAATAGCAGAACCCCTACACCGGTTACTGGACAGAAAAGCAATTTTGGACTTGGGGATACGAAAGAAAAAGCTTTATTCAACAAATAAAAAGATTGCTAACTTCAAACACCGTTCTCATCCAATTTAGCGACAAGCTACCATTGAGATGAACCTGTGACGCTTCACCGTTTGGAGTCGAGAGCACTCCTGAGCCACCAACTCCCGGACGGAAAGAGAGCCCCATCGGGTACTATTCCAACTCTGTCAAAGCCGAGCGGAACTACAGCCAACTGGACAGAGAGGCCTTAGCAATTGTCGCTGGGGTAAAGCGTTTTCACGAATACCTGTATGGGCGGGTTTTTCAAATTGTCACAGACCACAAACGCTACTTTGAATTTTGGCGGGAAACAAGCCCAACACAACAAATCCTGTCTCCAAGAATGACTAGGTGGTCGGAGTTCCAGCAGCCTACTCATACACCCTAATACACCGGCCGGGAAACAAATTTCCCATGCAGACGCTTTGAGCAGAGCACCATTGCCAGCAACGGAAGAAGACCCGGACAACGATGACTGGCCTACGAGATAGAACCTGCCCCGATCTACCCATCTCCGCGAATGATGTCGCCAGACCCACGGCAAAAAGACCCACTGACTGCCCGCTGACTTAACTGGGTAGGTAGAGGCTGGCCAAAATCAAAAAACCGAGACTTTTAAACCTTTCCGCACAGACAAACCGAACTCTCTATAGAAAAGGGATGTCTACTGTGGGTGAGCGGGTAGTTATTCCAAACAAATTGCAAAACAAGGACTTGGCATGCTGCATGAGGGACACCGCGAATTGTTAAAATGAAAAGCCTTGGAGGAAGCTATGTCTGGTGCCGGGCATTGATAAGGACATTGAATATTGGGTAAACTCCATGCAACAAATGCCAGAGAGTCAGACCACTCTCTCCAAAAGCACCTATAAGGACGGAAAGTTCCAAGGGCCCCTGGTCGTGGATCCATTATCGATTTTGCGGGCCCTACCAAGGGACACACGTTTCTTGATTGTCCGTGGACGCATACTCAAATTGGCTAGAGGTAAAAATTTGCCATCGACGACAACAGAAATGGTATAAGGGAATTAGACAAACTTTTTGCAACCCACGGCCTGCCGGAACGTATAGTGTCCAATAATAGACCAAAACAACCAGCCTGCTATTCGAACAATACCTAGCCTCCCTAGGTATAAGACATGCCCTACAGCGCCAGCCCATCCGGCTGCAAACGGTTATGAGGCTGAAAGAATGGTCAGGTTTACCAAGGAGGGTTTGGAAAAGATGGACACTGGGAGTCCAAAACAAAATAAACGGCTACTCACCGCCCAACATATAACACCAAGTACTACAAACCAACAAAACCCATCTGAACTACTGATGGGGAGAAAACTTAGATCGCAGCTAGATCGGTTAACATCCAAACTTCACACCCGAAAACCCCCCTGACTCCTCTACACGATTCAGGAGTTTCAAAATTGGCGATTTGGTGTATGCAAAAAATTTTACTGGAGACCCATTATGGTTACCGGGACAAGTCACAGACATAACAGGCCCCAAGTCTTACCGATTAACGGTAGACGTGGCAGGAGTGGGAACGCACAGTCTGACCACTCCGTCCCGAAATTGTAGAAAGAAGAAACGATTAAAAACATAACCAAACGAATTACAAGAAAACCCGTACGCGAAATTTCAAACCAAAAGGGTAGGAAACGAGCGGGGAAAGGAAGGAGAAAAAGAAGAAATAAATGAAAAAAGAACGCATTTAAAAACCGAATAGCCCGAAAAACAACTAGCCAAAAGAAGCCAAAATGGGAGGACTCACCGAGTTTTGAAGAAAGATTGCAAACTGAGAAAAATCCACGAAGGAAGCCGCCAACGCCAGCTCAACATGGCCCAGAGGAAACGGCAGAGGAGCGGCGAAAGCGCCGGCGCTCCTGAAGCGACTCAGCTGAGGCAGCATAATCGCGGCCTCACCTTCAGATGGTTCCAGTGACGCAAGAAGCTACCAAGAAAACCAACAACCCATCCGCAACCGTCGAAGTACGCGCACACGAATGCCGCAGAGCAGCTCCAGTCGAGTCAAAAAGATGAAGCACCCGCCTACTTAGCGACTACGTACTCACGGACTTAGATGATACTAAGAGGAGGGTTTCTGTATTTGCAATAACTGGACTCCAAATAATGCAATCTGATTGGTGGTGTTTAGAAACTAAAAGGATTCGTATCAAAAGAGAACCCAATCCCTGAAGCCGCGAGCGGCAAATAGAACAAATTCATTGCTGCAAAGCCAGGGCAGGGAGAAAAGTATAAAAGACCGGCGCGGCTTGAGCCAATGTTCCTTTTCTCAACTCCTGCTAAGAAATAAAGACTTTGCTGTTGGAACCCGGTCTACCTCGTGTTTTTCCGGACAAAACACACTTCATTTTGTACTTCTGTAATGCTATGATACAGCTTTGGGCAGCATAAAAGAAATACACATTTGAAAGCTTGCAATGTGTATTTAAATATTATTAATGTGTATGAGTGTATCAGGGTGGTGGTAGATTGTGAGAAGTTCTGATCCAAACTTGGAGAGAGTGCAAAGATCAGTCATGAATGAAGGCAAATATACTTGCCGCAGGATAATGTTGCAGGATCCAGTCTGGATCGGTCACTTGGACCAGATAATTAGTCTTCTAAGCTTTCAGACAGAGAGAAATTCCCTGAAGATGGGCTCCAAGCAGAGGTGGTATTCAGCAGGTTCTGACCAGTTCTGGAGAACTGGTAGCAGAAATTTTGAGTAGTTTGGAGAACTGGCAAATCCCACCTCTGACTGGCCCCGCCCCCATCTCTTCTCTGCCTCTCAAGTCCCAGCTGATCGGCTGGGTCTTCTATGGTTGCCCTGCACAGGAGAAAGGAGCTGGAAAGCAGGTTAGTGGGGATGGGGAGAGAATGGAGATTTTGCAGTAATCTTCCCCTTCCATGCCCACCAAGCCACACCTACAGATCCAGTAGTAAAATTTTTTGAATCCCACCAGTGGAGCCTCCAGCAAAAGTCCAAAAGCTCAGAAGTGTAAACCAAGTATCTGACCCAGATTGGAACTTGCAAAAATTAACCATTTTGTCTCAGTACTTTTACAGTAATTGAAAACATCCCAGCAGATTGTTTTGCTCTTCTGAACTTTCTTCTTGGACTCAATGTCTTCTGTGTAGGCATGTACCTGCACAGAAGACCATCTTAATCCAGGAAAGTTGTGCTATGATGGACCATGGCAGCTCCAATGGAGCTTCAATTCAGGAAGCTCCTTTGGGTCAGAAAAATGCATCGTGGTAGCATTCAGCTGAACCATTTACTATTAATAAGGTGGTAGTCCACTTTGCAGCTATGTATACAGTTAGGAGGTTATATTGAGAGGGTTCTTTTTAAAAAAGACACAGAAGGTTGCAGTATGCAGAAAAAAGGAATGGATGTGAATCTCTGTGGAAGTTGCCTCATGCAAGAATAGTTCATTAACTTTCTTAACCAGAAATTGAAACCAGAGATACCTATGAAGATTCTGAGTCAACTAGATCACCCAGGTGCTTTTCCAGGGTTGGGATTCAAAAATCCCAGCAACTGGTTTGCTGCCTGGTTGCTGGGTGGGGATTGCCATGGTGGGAGTGGCCTACTGGAACTTCCAGGAGGGCCATTTTTTGCCTTCCCCAGGGTCTGGAGGCTTTCCTCAGGCCTCTGGGAGGGTCAAAATGGCCTCCCCTGGCCTCCAGAGGTCCTCCGGAAGCTGGAAACAGGCCTGTTTCTGGACTTCAAAAACTTCCAGTTTGGCCCATTTTTCGCCCTCCTAGAGCCTCCATACAGACCCTGCACAAAACCTGCATCCAAAATGGACCGCATGGAGACTGTTGGGAGGGGTGGGGTATGGTGGGTGGGGCCAGCTGGTCGGTTCAACTACCGGTTCGGCCAACCAGATGTAAATTTAACATCCAGTTTGCCTGAACCAGTCAGAACCAGTACAATCCCACCCCTGTGCTTTTCTCCAAATGACGATTGGACCTTCTTTATTTTTCTTGAAGATGTTTAAATCCTTTCCATTCTCCACCAGCCAGTTAGAACTGAAAAGCTTCTTGGATGAGAAGGGAAACCTCTCCAGGAAAAAATCAAGAAAATCCAGTTGTATGATGAATCCCAGCATGGCAAACACACGTTTGTCAATTCCCTCTTGCTCCCTTCTGCCAGCGCAGCTTAAATGCAGCTCTACTGACACTGCCATAAAAGAACTTTTTGGAGATATATGAATGTGCATGCTCACTTTACCATGTCAATAATAGATGTGCAAAGGGATTTAGCAGTGATGCACAGAGCCTAATTCATTCATATAACACTGAAGTACTTTAGGGAGCAGGCCGTGGGAAGATGTTTTGTGCCTGACTAACATATTATACCTGGTTAACTCAATCCTTGCCAGCAAAGTGAGCCATTCTGGTTAGGTAAGCTGTAATGATCAAGCATGTAAGTAAAAGTAGCAGCATTTGTAGTGTGATGGAAAAAAATCCATCTGGTTCAATTCCAATCTGGGAGAAAGACACTGGAAACATGGAGGCTGATTGGAAAAAAAGGTTTAATGGTGAAGCAGAACCACGTGGGTTCTGGGCAGCTAACCAAATGGAATTGAGAATGGTTTTGGTTTTTTTATATATACCTTCTCTTGAGCTTTGCACTTCAATTTCCTGTTCCTGTGCAAGGATATGTATTCTATTGGCTGTTATCAGACTCCCACGGGGCCATGTAGAGGTTGTGCAGGGATCATCGCTGGCTCTATAGGCAAAGAATAAATCCGAGGGGTTTGTCTGAGCTACGTTTGGTTGAAGTTTGGATTGCTGATGGATTGAATGAAGGGGCTTGTGTTCTGAAAGGGTATTGAGCAATTTGATTGTGGCCTACTGATTTTTTCCTGAAGGATAATCCCATCATCCTGGAGCTGAATGTCTTTTGTTTTGTAGATAGGCTGGCCCTTTCTTAATGGGCACAAAATATCTGCTGGGCTGAGGTGGGGACTATTAAGAATGAGTCTGCTTCCTGCCTCTAAAAAACCCCCATGTTTCTCCATTTCTCATTTAGGGAAATATAATATTCTGCCTTTTTTAATATTCCTCAAAATATTTCATTCTTCTTGGAGGGATGTGTGGCTTCCCATAGTAGTAAGAATGATGTTGCAGTGGAAGACAAGAAATTGGGTCTGAACACAGTGACAGCCAATACAGGTAGTCCTCAACTTACGACCACCATTAAGTCCAAGATTGGTATTGCTGAGTGAGAAATTTATTGAGTTTTGCCCCATTTTACAACATTTCTTTCCACATTTGTTAAGTGAATCACAGCAGTTGTCGGATTAGTTGAATTAGTTGTTAAGTGAATCTGATTTCCCCTTGACGTTGCTCATCAGAAGATCGCAAAAGAGGATTATATGATTCTGGGTCGTAAGTGTGAAAAACTGTCATAAGTAACTTTTTTTCAGTGCCGTTGTACCTTCGAATGGTCACTAAATGAACTGTTGCGAGTCGAGGATGACCTGTATATGGTGTGAACAAACAGCAGTGGAAGGAGTCAATATTGCCCTCCAATGTAAGTAATCCTCGACTATGGACCAATCTAATTGCTCAGCAATGTGGTTGTTGAATAAGTGGTGGACAATTTGGCAGCCTTTTTTTACTGCAGTCATTAAGTGAATCATCTCATCATTTTGTGAACCCAGCTTCCCCATTGACTCTGCTCTGACTCTGCAAGATACCTGGTGACCAATTGACCTTGTGATGCTGGGATCGTGGAAAATACATGCTGGTTGCAAAGTCTCCAAATTTTGACTGTGTGACTGTGACGGTGCTGTGACAGTTGTAAGTATGAGGATTGGTTGTAAATCCCATTTTTACACCATCATATCTTTGAATGGAGCAGAATGTTTACTGGCCGGATGCCCTTCTTGTCACCAATGCAGAGTTCGCTGCAGATAATGATTCATTGTGCCCAGAGAGAGATATCTGCCGCTACTTAGGATTGAAGTCACAGCCTCCTGATCATGAGGGGACAGCTTCACCTTTAGGCCACTGCACCATTTAGTTGCCCTGACACCACCCCGATGTGAAGGGATTACGGGGTCATTAAAAGATTTTTAAAAACCCATAACTTTGAATGGTTGTTAAATGAATTGTAAATTGGGGACTCCCTACACACCTGGTATTCATTAACTAATCACATTTCTATCCGTCTTATTTGATTGCTCATGGTGACTATGCAGGTTTTCATTCATTTTTACCCCTCTTAGTTTGGAAGACAGTGACCGGCCAAAGTAATTCAATAAATGGTGCTGAGTTTGAGTTTCCATCATCCAAGTTCAACGCCATTAACAACTACTGTGTATTGGCACTAGCTCAGGATTTCTTCCTTTTAATTTAGTCCAGCTGTAAAATAGCTCCAAGTCAAACTGGACTCTTTGCCTGAATTATAAGCTTCCCATCCTTCAGCTCAAATATCTACTCTGTGTTTTCCTTCCTCCCCATCCCATTTTCAATTCTTGGACAGGATCCTTGGCTTCTGATTTGGCTGTTTTTGGCTTCCAGCTCTTCCCGGTGTCGATCGTGGGCTTGAGAGCAAAGAGAGGCTTAGGCCAACATCTACATGCAGCCCTCAGACCCCTCTAGGTTCATTTCCACACACATACACAGCCATGTTGGAGGATGGGAAAAATTTAAAAACTACAATGAAGGTCTTACACCTTGCCCTTTTAATCCTATGATTTCACTCTTAGTTATAGTTCCAAGAAGTCTACGCAGCAGAGAAGGGATGATAGGATCAAGAAATAATTTTTACACAGCACACTGTTGAACGGAGGAATTGGCTGTTAGTAGTTGTGGCAATAGCAGCCAATTAGGACAGTGGTAGGATTCAAAACTTTTTACTACTGGTTCTGTGGGCATGGCTTGGTCGGCGTGGCAGGGGAAGGATACTGTAAAACCCCCATTCCCTCCCCACCCCACTAACCTGCTTTCCAGCTCCGTTCTCCTGTGCAGGGCAACCAAAGAAGACCCAGCCAATCCGCTGGGACTCGGGGGACAAATGGGGGCGGGGCCAGTCAGAGGTGGCTAGTTCTCAGAACTACTACATTTGTATTACATACAACCGGCAAACTACATTTGCCGGTTGTATTACATACAACCGGCAAACTACATTTGCCGGTTCTCCGAACTCCTCAGAATTTCCGCTCTCGGCTCTCCAGAACCAATCAGAACTGGCTGAATGCCACCTCTGTGTGCCGCCCATTTTGGCCAGCAGAGGCACTGCAGGCTGGTCCTTTACTATTTCCAGGCCAGCCTTGTGGACCAGATTTAAGCACCCTGTGGGCTGGATCCGGCCTGTAGGCCTTGAGTTTGACACCTGCCTAAGTACAGGGTTGGACTAGAAGACCTCCAAGAGTCCCTTCCAACTCTGTTATTCCATTATTCCATTAACATTTCGCAGGGCCCAAACCCAGGACCCTGGGTTTAATTGACAAGAAATAAGATATGAGTTCAGTCATGCCATATTTTTTTTAAACGCTCCTAGAGCTTGAGAGAAGGGTAGCCAAACAAAGCCACAGTCAGGCCTATAAACTGTAAAATTTCATTCCAAGGGAAGCAATAAATAACACTAATATCAGACTGCAAGAAACTTGCTGGTTGGAGAGGGCTTTACACTTGAGCTTTCAATTGCTTTTTTGGTGCAGCCGTTACAAAACACTAACGCAAGCTGGATGGCCCTTAGAGGATAATACACAGGGAGAAATTCTGAGTAAGTGGACTAGATTAAGGCCAGATTGAGATGCTTGCTCGCTGTCTTCCGACTTTCTTTGCCAGTTTGTGCATTTGGCAGAATGACATTTTCTGGCCCTTTCAGGCAAGAAGATAAGAACTTTGAATAAGAATTATATGCATGTCTACATGAAAAAAACATGTAATTACAAAACTGGAAGGAACAACAAGGCTCTGTACTTTTGCCAGATGGTGTACACTGGCAGCAGAGCTCCTAATATACAGGAAACACCTTTCTCCTTTTATGATTTTTCTCAATAAATTCCAGAATTTTCCAGAACTGCTAGCTTAAAATCTGGCACTACAAGTACACTTCAACTTACAACAGTTCTTTTGGTGGCCGTTCAAAGTTAAAACGGCACTGGAAAAAAGTGACTTATGACCAGTTTTCACACTTACGATTGTTGAAGCATCCCCCACATGTGATCAAAATTCATATGTTTGGCTAATTGACACATTTATGACAGTTGCTGTGTCCCGGGGTCAAACAATAGAGAAGCCTGATTCATTTAACAACAGTTTGACTAATTTAACATCTACAACTGATTCACTAAACAACTGTAACAAGAAAGGTCACAAAAGGAGGCCTTTACAAATGTTTCACCTACAGCAACAGAATTTTGGGGCTCCGATGTGGTTGTAAGTCAAGGACTACTTGGCAAGGGTTGCCAAGTCTTTGCTTGGGGTTGGGGTTGTGTGACGATCTGGAGCATGGCACAGAGATCACACAGGCAGCTGGTAGTTCAAACCGCCCCTTTATTATTCCAAAGTTCCCCAAATGCTCCCATGTTTCTGGCAAGTCCCAGAGCAAAGTGAACACACACACACACACACACACACACACACACACACACCCCTCTCAAGCAGTCTCTGGCTGCAAGTAGTCCAGCCGAACTCTGTGAGCACCATGGCTGCAAAGCAAGAAATCCAGAAAGAATACAAGGAATCCAGGAAAGTTCAAATGTCGGCAGCCAACTCTTCAAGAATTCAGCGTTTGTTCTGTTCCGGTCAAATGCCCCTTCTCACAGCATCTCCTCAGAGCTCAGTCCCCAGGTGGGCCTTGTGAAAAGGGGCAGGGCATTTTCCTCCTGAATAGTCAGGTCAGCCTGCACTGTTCTCACCTTCTCTCCACTCTCCGTGCTCGAGGATCAGGAGGGGGTGATCCTTGCTCATCGCTTAAGCTCTGCCTCTCATGTTCATTGCTTAACCTCTCCTGGTCATCCTGCCCCCCTTCTTCCCTGCCTCCAAGCCATCCCCATCTTAAAGGCCTTGGCTTGACTGGGCCTCCCCCCCCCAATATTCCTCCCAAGCCAAAGAAGCCACCCCCTCAATCTCTGTCTGCTCCAGTTGCGGCTCATCTTCCACTGCCCACGAGACTCTGACGGGAGCATGACAGGTTGGGTGTCAAAAAAATGAAGATAAGGTCCATAATCCACAACTAAAGCCCTACCCATCTTTTTGTATGTTATGCAATGATGATGATGATGACTTATCCATTCAGTCATGGCTGAATGTCTACATCTTCTCATCTTGCACTACTTCCATGAGTTATTCTATGCCTGGCATAGAATAACTCTTCCAAACACAATTGCTTTCTCCAGGGAATTCCTCTGCAAGACATGGCCAAAATAAGTGAAACCCAGTTTTGTTTTGTTACACAGACATGTCTGGTGTTATGCATTCCACTACTTGCTTGTTAGTCACCTTTGCTTTCCAAGGTATATAAAGGAGCCTTCTCGAGCAACCACACCTCAAACAAATCAATTTTCTTCTTGTTTTACTTTTATTAAGATCCAACTTTCACGATAGTAGATAACTATGGGGAACAAGGGTTTGATTATACAATCCTGGCCACCATCTTGAATTTTTGACATTCTCTTCCTCTCCCAGACATCCTTGAATGTTGTCTAATAAACCAGGTTCTGTCAACTCCATTAACTTGAGAAAAACTAGCCCAGCTATTTAAGCCCTTGTCACACTGAACCAACGGATGCAAAGAGGATGTAAAATGGACAAAAAAGCTTGCCATCCATTGGAACCTTCAGTGAGACTCTGTTGGGGCTTGCACACTCCCACAGATGTCTATCAGGTTTAATCCTTGCTCATTTTCACCAGGCTCCATGTCCCATTTCCTTGTTGATGGTCCAGCCTGTTGAACAACGATGGGATAGCGGGTGAGCATGAGATTTGTACATGATTGCAGCATACTTCCACGCGATGCTCACGTCTGTGGGCGATGCTGCATGGTGGTGAGAAGTACCTGGACGTGTTGCCAGAGATTGCCAAAGGCGTTCTCCACACCCGTCTTGCCTGACAGCTGTAAGTTGAGAACTTTCTTCACATGTGAAGGTATCTAAAAAGTTTGTTAAGGCCTTTAATGAGGGGCAGTTCTGAGGGAGATGCCCATCAACCCACAATGAAGTACGGGCAAATCTTGTGTGTCGTGGCAGTCTGATCTGGAAGCATCCATGAGGTTAGGTTCTTCCACGACCCCATCTGATGGTGACTGTTTGGTATACTCTGTGCATCCTGAAGCTGACATTGCTAAGATTTGTATATGAACTTGTAGTCAGCATCAACCATGGCAAAGAGGATGATACTAAGACACTCTTTAGTTGAAAAATGGACCCCGAGTTGCTGGACGTTGCATGGCCAGAGCTCCTAATCTATGCGTCCACACGGTGTGGGGAAAGTTTCACCTGAACCATGCTCTGCAACTTCCTCCAGCCTTTCTTAGTGGTGGGACACTGGAGGACTCCTCCAGTAGTCTTCATGATGGCTGACCATTTCTGACCACAATGCTTGCTGGTGTTGTGTGACACCCCTCCCAGGCTACTGGCATGTTTTGTACATCGCGCATGAGGCAGTGGTTGGCAGATCAGTGCCATCTTTCAGTCCAGGGTCAGCTGGGACGGAAGTTGTGTTTGCCTGGTCAATCCTGGTTTCAGATGCCACTCCATCGTCTTGACCAGATCAGTTCTTGGACACTCCTCTCATTCTCGTGTGCTTAGAAAAGGTGAAACAGTCTGAAGAGCGTTGTTTCTGTGTGGAATGAAGGCGGCTACCCAAAGAGTGTGCGATGAATCCATGCTGAGATCATAGGATGATGTGGAAGACAAGAGAAGGGCGCCGAAGAGCTGCAACCACGTTGGGACTGATCTAGTGAATCCAGGTGGATTTCCTCCCCATTTTATAGAGACTGTCAGTTTTCCGCTAGTGTCTATCCACTACTCTAGACATTCCAATCATTAAAATATCCAAGATAGTCCATAGACGAAGTTTTCTGCATTTATGCTTTCTATTGATAATGATCCCTTACCTTTCTATGTCTGTGTACTAACGCTGTTGAGATTTCGTTGTACTTTCGTTCTCCCTCTTCCCGTTTCGCCCTGGAGAATTGTGTTGCGCGATGCCAGAGGTATGCCCAAGATGATACAGTGGATGTTTACATGATGAAACAGATGTAGAACGTCTTATCCCATATGTGTCGGATGACATCGACGTGTGAAGAGTTCATCCATCCAAAAGTTTGCTCAGCCTAAACTCTTTTGAGCAATTGAAATTAGCAGTAGATGGATTTTTTATGATAGAGCATCATGGAAAACACATACGCTAAGGAGTACACAATGATGCCATCGCAAT
>BHFT01027660.1:0-14151 GCA_004320025.1 Laticauda laticaudata
TTTCCAATGGATGGCAAGCTTTTTTTTACGTTTTACATCCTCTTTGCATCCGTAAGTGCAGTGGGACAGGGCCTTTAACGTATGAGCAATCAATCCTCATCAAAGTGACTACCTTTCAATGTTAGGAATGCTTTTTTTCTTGAACTTTCCAGTAAATTTAATGAAATCAAAACTTGATAAATAGTTTTATAATGATCTTTTCTCCCAGGTCTTTGTTTTTTCAAGAAACTCCTTTTTTGTCATTCTCTCTGAAGACAACATTAATCAAAAATCCCAGTGTTTTGGACATAATGGGAACATCATCTCTGACGTCAAAAGCTCTTGATAAGATTTCCCAGAATTTCATTCAGCATGGTTAATGCATTTTCTCCAGTGTTGGTTGAAAATTTCATTTTTACTATTTTTCCTCAGTTGAGAAATGACTGTTGGGAACAGGGGAGTCATTATCATGAGCAATGGTTCATATTCTTAATATTTAAGCATAATAAAAATTGCTATCTTACATCATCTAGTGTAAATTTCTGCTTGTCTATTCTCAGTTCAGAGTTCAGCTGGAGCTATGTTTATTTATGGGCAAAATACATTATGGAATATAGTGTCACATGCTATCTTCATAAACACGCCTAGCTGTATTTGAGTGATGTTGGCATAAATGCTTCTTTTTAAAAAAAACCTTTTTTTTAACTTTATGACCTAGAAAGGAGCTTTGCCAAGTATGATGAAAAAATGGTGGCCATGACTATACAATCAAAGATGGCAGCCATGGCCAAATTAAAAAAAAATGTTATGAGTCATCCAGAGTTGCTTAAGCTGGGTGGCCATCTAAATCTTTTAAATAAAGAAAAGCTTTGCACATAAAAAAAGCTGGACAGTCTTTGACTGCACTGTCATGGTTGTTATTTTGACTGTTTTGACTATAATCAATGGATATTTCTGGATATGGAAATTAGTCCTTCCAACGGACGTATGGGAGCAAGACTTATCCTTATTTTCTATCCTGAAGATGAGTTGAACTACAATTCTACACTAGCCATGTCCAGCAACTAAGAGTGAAATTGGTGTAGGTAAATTAGATGATTAATTATATTATGATAGAGATGGATGATAGATAGATGATAGATAGATGATAGATAGAAAGAAAGAAAGATAGATAGATAGATAGATAGATAGATAGATAGATAGATAGATAGATAATGAATAGAGATAGAGATAGATGACGGACAGATACCGGTAGATAGATAGGCAATGCCTCTTGGAACTGATGGAAACTGAAATCCTATATATCTGAAAGCTATCTATACCAGGAGAATGAATATAGATTCATATGTCCCCCTTCTTCAAATGCCCCTGAAGCAGCTTGTTTGTTTCTAGACTCAACAGCCTGAGCCCAAAGAGATATATGTGGGTGCTAATCTCATTTCATCACCGCAGCTGAAAGAGAAATTCAGACCCTTGATAAGAGCTCTCTTTCCTTCTCCTGCCTCAGTTATAAAGAAGAGAGAAAAGACAATAAAGGAAATAAGAAATAGAGAAAAAAGGGTGCCAAAAAAAGAGGGGGATATGTGTCTGTCAAAGACAGGCTGCCTCTCCAGACCCTCTTTTGGGTTATGGCCTCAGCTACTGTTTTTTTTCTTCCTGCGTTGCACCAAAGTCACTATGATCAGGATTTGAAAAGTAATAAACTATGTAAATATTTAGCAATATAAAATGTGTTCATTCTGAATGAGGGGAAGGAAATGAAGAAAGGAAAGGAGGAAGAAGGGAGGGAAGGAGGGAGGGAAGAAGAAAGAAAGAAAGAAAGAAAGAAAGAAAGAAAGAAAGAAAGAAAGAAGGAAGGAAGGAAGGAAAAAAGAAAGACAAAATCAAACATAACTCCTCCAGTAATATTGACCTTCACATTGAATCGTACTTCTCTTGGGTAACACACATCTAATGGTTACCTGAGCTTTATAAATCTTGGCTTCCTCATTCTGAAACTTTGTCCTCTTGCAACTTTAATAGTTCAATTTCATCAACTGTTTGAGATACATCTTTTTAGCCAGGTCTTTGATTCCCTGTGATGCTATTACGAAGCATAGTTAGTCCTAGATTATCATTCGCACCCCTTTCCAAAGAATAAGGGAGAATTTAGTTGGATATTTATCGATATTTAGAGATCATAAGTTCCAAAGATAAGGTGCCATTTCATCAGATCTGGCAGGCAGAGAACTTCAAGGTGAAAAAAGTTTATAGAAAAGAAAAAGAAGCTAATTTCAATTCTGAATTTGACAGGTTCTGAAATAATCTGTTGTCTTTTTTGCGTTCATCTCTCCCGTCCATCTGCAATGTTTCTCCATCATAATCTGCTTAATTGCCCAGAACTGGTCATTTTGGCATTGCCAGAATAATTATTAAAGAGCCATGATGGCACAGTGATTAGAATGTAGTATTGCAGGTGAATTCTGCCCACAATATGAAGTTCAATCCTGACAGGTTCATGGTTGACTCAGCCTTCCATCCTTCCAAGGTTGGTAACCTGAGGGCCCAAATTGTTGGGGGCAATATGCTGACTCTGTAAACTGCTTAGAGAGGGCTGTAAAAGCACTGTGAAGCAGTATGTAAGTCTAAGTGCTATTGCTAAGTACTACTGCAATTAAAAATCAAATAATAGTGGTCTTATCTATTATCCATCCTGAATAATATCTGGCAGAAATATTAAACTTACTTTTTAACTACATCAAGCCAGATGAAATGACTAAGTTGATTATGAGTAGGCTGCAAGATACTTTCTTAGGAGATTTTAATTTAACGTTTGAAGGAATTAATTAGATCATACAGATGAACATGTTTCTGGAGAGCTGGATCAGCCTACAATAAATTTGATTTTTTTATCATTATTTTTTTCAGTGAGAGACACCAGTGATATAAAAGATATTTGTTTTGAAATGGAAGCACACTTGCACATGTACACATGCATGTTGATATGAAAAATCATTTTTACATCTTAGAATCATCTGTTGCTGATTAATTTATGATGGTGCAATAGCAATAAATTGCTAATTTCTGGGAAGCTGCAATCAAGGATGAAGATGTATAAGGAGGGATGTTTTTAAAAGTTTAGTTGCAAGGATTTAGGGATAAAATTATTGCTTCGGTTTTTTTCCCCAGCATAAAACTCTATAGAACAAAAAGTTATAAACAAAACCATAAACAAACCATAAAACAAACTTGGGAATGATTTGGTGGTAAGTTGTTAATCGACTATGTAAAAATTCCTGGTATTTTTGAGAAGATATTTTAGGATATGTTTCAGTACGACAGCACTGTCTTAATTGTCTCCACTCTATAAAACTAAATTTTATAGAATAAAACTGCTTCCACTAATTCTCATCCCCTTTGAGGAGAGAGAAAATTGTCTTAAAACCATTTTACAGAAGAAAATTGTGGTGATATTCTTATGGCAAGAAAGTAGGGTTGTTGACTTTACCTCTGTTAGCCGGATTTCTACACAACAACATGCACCACACACTAATTAGATATTCTAGCATTTTTTCTGAACGAAGCCATTATACTGAGGCATAGTAGAATTTATTGTCACAAGGACAAGCAAACATACCGATTGTGTTTTCTTCACACCCAGGTTAAAAATATGTATGAATTCAATTCTGGCGATTAAGGAATACATGTGAAAGTTTTTCTGCAACTATGAAATCGTATTTTCAGTGATATGCAACCCTCTGCCTTCTGCACTTTAGGAAATACACCATGAAGCATCTCTCCTAATGGATTTTTCCAGAAGGATGTGTGCAAGTAGTTCAAAATGTTCCAAGGGATGGAGATACCAATGGTGATTATAAAATTATAAAAAAGATATTGAGACTCTAGAAAAAGTACAGAGAAGAGCAACCAGGATGATTAGGGGACTGGAGAATAAATCATATGAAGAACGGTTGCAGGAACTGGGCAAGGCTAATCTAGTGAAGAGAAGGACCAGAGGAGGCAGGATAGCAGTCTTCCAAGATTTGAGGGGCTGCCACAGAGAGGAAGGGGTCAAGCTATTTTCCAAGGTACCTGAAGGCCAGACAAGGAATAATGGATGGAAACTGAACAAAGAGGGATTTAACCTGGAAATAAGGAGAAACTTTCTGACAGTGAGAACAATCAACAATCGAACAGCTTGCCCTCGAAAGTTGTGGGAGTGTCATCACTTGAGACTTTCAAGAAGAGATTGGATTGCCATTTGTCAGAAGTGGGCAGGGTCTCCTGCTTGGGTGGGGAGTTGGACTAGATGACCTATAAGGTCCCTTCCAACTCTAATTATCTGTTATTTGTGATTACACTCATCACCAAGACTTTTTTGACACCTCTCCCCTTATCCCATATGGATGCCCTTGCACTTGGACTCCCTTCATCACCTCAAATTATGAAGGAAAATTAAAGTTTGTAAATTGAGTCCTGACTCATTTCCTGTTGGTTTGATTGTTTCATTGACCATCCAAGCAGCTTCTTCAGTTTGAACAAGTTGGTTAGGGGAAATCTGAGTAAGCAGGGAGTCATTGGAATGTACCAACTCCTACAATTCTTAGGGGCATTCCCACACCAACCTTAGGGTTTCTTCCCTTAAGTGTGTGGCAATATGTCGCTGAAGATTCTCAGTCATTCAAGTAGAGTTGTCTGTAGGTTGAGTCATGGCAACTGAACTTATTTTCTTGTCAGCTTAAAGCATTTCATTGCTCATCTGAGCAGCTTCCTCAGTCTGAATAAGTTGGTTAGGGGAATCGGAGTAAGCAGAGAGTCGTTGGAATGTGCCAACTCCTAAAATTTCTTCGGGGTATTCCCACATCATCCTCAGGTTTTCCTCCCCAAAATGTGTGGCAATTTGTCGATGAAGATTCTCAATCATTCAGGTAGAATTATCTGTAAGCTGAGTCATGACAATTGGATTTATTTTTCTGTTGGTTTGTTGAGACTGAAGAAGCTGTTTGGATGGGCAGCAAAATATCTCAAACCAACAAGAAAATAAGTCCAATTGCCATAACTCAACTTCCAGACAACTCCACGTGGATGATTGAGAATCTTCGTCCACATATCTACCTTTAAAGGTGATTCTAAATAGGTTCTATGTCCTCTGAGAAAGGGATAGACAAGAAGCCACTTTCCCCCCCACATTTTTGAGAAATTGGAAGGATATTTTAGGCTCAATCATTCTTCCTCATCTTATGTCTGGCATTTGCTAGGTTTGCTCCAAATTACTATGATGATTACTAAAGACTGCCCTGCTTTCCATTTATCTACACTATTATATAGTTATCTGATCTTCTAAAGAGGACAGTCTAAATCGAAAACCAAGTCAAAACAAAGTCCTTGAATTTAAGATAATTGTGCTCCAGTGAATGGGGGAAATGAGAGCAATCGCAAAGGCTTCAGAGTGATGGAAAGATGCAGAATGGAAAACAACAATGGTAAATGTTATCCATTACCTCCAACAAGGAAAGCAGCTCAACCCCCCCCCAAAAAAAATAGAAATAAATTCTCAAGTGCTTTGAGAATAAGGTGAAGATGATGACCTTTGAGAAACCACAAGCCAACCCATTAGTAAGTTCTGAAAAGCAGAAATATACAGAGAGCAGCAAAATATAGCATAGCATTCACTTCCATCAAGATACTGTGTGAAACAGAACATATTGTTTTTACAGAATTGTAAGAAGACATGCTTCTTACAGGGGTTTCCAACTCAAGTCCCAGAGGCTGAATCTGGTCCAGAATCCGGTGCTTAGATCTGGCCTGCGGGGCCATTCTGGAAACAATGAAGGACTGACCCACCAGTGAAAATGTAGCTTGGGAGCCCATTTTCACTGGCAGGGCACTCGGCCCGCCACAGGCACCCCCGACACGAGTGTTGTCAAGCTAGCCATGCCCACCCTGGATACACACACACACACACACACACACACACACACACACACACACACAACACACACACTGACGTCAAACACAACACTGAAGTGGCCCTCAATCAGGGGTGGGATTCTACCAAAATGCACCCATCTCGCTAGGAACCGGTTGTTAACATTCTAAGCAGTTTGGAGAAACCGCGTTGTAAGAAGATAATTGCTGGTCTAATCCTTTAAGGAAGGCAGGAAGGAAACATTCTGGTGTTGCTTACAGAAACTGCCTCTCCATTAACCCTTATTACATTCTTGGCAGGACTAGACTTCCTGTCTCAGGAACTTCTATGTTTTTTTTCCCCCTCCGTTGCTGGTACTCTTGCTTGTGTAGAGTGACACATTCAAAGTTACAATGGCCACTGAAAAAAAGTGTGACTTATGACCATTTTTTACACTTAATGACTGTTGCAGCATCCCCACAGTCATGAGAGGCCAGGCAAGGAAGATCGCGTGCCTCAATGATATTGAGTTGGCCATGCCACCCAATAACATGGACCACCAAAACCATGCCCACCAACTAAGCCACGCCCACAGAACCAGTTGTTAAAAAATTTGAATCCCACCCCGGCCCTCAACAAAATCGAGTTTGAACCACCCCATGTGCTAGCCTTGTCGAAAAATACATTGTATATATTTCTAATCTCATGAGCTAGGCTGAAGGCTTGAGAATTATATGTCAGAAGGCCTCTGCTATGATAGAAACTAACCTTAACCAGCATTTACTGATATGATAGTAACTCTAGAGCTGCTATGTGCGAACCTATGACACAGTGGCTTGGAAGTCACTCTAGAGCCACTTCTGCCCAGCATGTGAGAAATTCGCCGCTGAAGAGCCCCACTTCACATGCACGCGCATCGCCTGCCACCAGCTGATTGTCGGTATCTGGTGTATGTCACAGAGGGCAGGGGTGTGTTGAGAGACGCATGTGCCAGGATGTGTAGTGTACAGGTTGGAAAACGCTATGCATCCGTTGTGTACTCACTGCATACATGTTTCATACTCTCTATCCCTCCAGCAATCCGTCCACTGGATTTTCATCCACCCAAGAAGTTTTGAGCTGCACAAAACTTTTTGAATGGATAACTTTCCGCTGCGATGGATGTACATCTGCGACATATTACGGGCCAACAAACGTTCGATGTCCATTAATCATCCGTGAAACGTCCGCGTAGTACCTCTGGACAATCTCGCAACTCCACATCCACTGCAGCCTTGAAAATGGAAAGAGGGAGAGAGAATGAAAGGTCACATGGAACGTCCACCACAGCGTAGTCGCATGGAAATAGAAAGGATGTCAATATCGCATCTCGTATTATAAAGATTAAAACAGACAAAATGTTTATATCTGGGATGTATCTCGTTATTAGGATGTCTGCAGCTATGTCTAGTGTATGTACAGAACACCTAGCAGACAAAACGGATATTTCCTTATAAAAGGGGCTGGAAATCACCATGGATCTCAGTGTGAGTCAAGCAGCTGTGGTGTACAGAACTCTTCAACCTTGGTTTAGTCTTGCTCTTCCACATCATCCATTGTTCTCTACCATGGATCATGACACAATCCATATGGTAGCCTGCGCTCATTCATCACCAGAACCAAACCCTGTTCAGACTGTTTCACCTTTTATACACAAGGAGAAGAAAGAGGAGGTCCAAGCAGCTGTGTGGGTCCGAGGATGGATCGGGAGAAGAATGGAGTTTGGACTCATATGACCATGTTGATGGTGGAGCTTGAGGAATGAAGACCCTCATGCATTCCATCACTTCATGAAGATGCCACCACCATTGTTTGATGAACTTTGTACAACGTCTTGAGACCCAGGTTGACCCAGGCAATCACCAACTTCCATCCTAGCCTGGATCCTGCACTGAAGGTGGCACTGACTCTGCGCCACCTGGCCTCTGAGACCACATAAAGAAACATTGCAGTATGCCTGGAGGGTGCCACACAATACCATCAGCAAAGCGGTCAGAGAAGTGGTGCAGGCCATCATTGAAGAATACGTGAGGAGCTCCTCAAGTGCCCACCACTGAACAAAGGCTGGAGGATAGTTGCAGAAGAGTGGTATCAGAGGTGGAACTTTCCCCACACCGCTTGGAGCCATAGATGGGAAGCAGTGGCCTGCAAAGCTCCAGTCAACTCAGGGTCCACTTATTTCAACTACAAGGGCTTCTTTAGTATCATCCTCTTTGCCATGGTTGATGCTGACTACAAGCATGTACATCGATGCTTCAGGCAATGGGTCCAGCTTCAGATAGCCAGGTATACAATGCCAGTGACCTCAAGATGGGCTGAAACGCAACCTCATCAAGGGTTTTCCAGATCCAGACCCCCTGCCCAACGACACACAAGATGTGCCCTACTTCATTGTGTGGGTGATGACGCCTTCTCCCTCAGAACCTACCTCATGAAGCCCTACACTTCCAGATACCTCACACGTAAAGAGAGGTCTTCAACTACAGGCTATTCAGGGCAAGACGGGTGGTGAGAAACACCTTTGGCATCCTGGCCAACAGGTTCCAGCATACTTCCTCACCACCATGCAGCATCACCCACAGACTGTGAGGAGCACTGTGTGGAAGCTTGCTGCATCCTACACAATCTCATGCACATCCGCACCCAGTGTTGCAGAACAGACATTGTGGACCATCAACAAGGGAATGGGGACATGGAGCCTGGTGAATGGAGACAAGACGAAACCTGATAGACACTGTGGATGTACAAGGACCCAACAGAGCTTCATGTGAAGCGAAGAAGCAGCACAACCTACTGAGACACTGCGTGCAACTCCCCAGCTGGAGCAGTGGAGTGCAAGACAGGATGGTAGATGCTTAATGGATGCTTCACTTGAAGCTGTGGCATGATACTGATGAGATTGTGCCATGTATGGTGAGTGTCCCTACAATGAATAGGGCATATAATTAAAGAGGCTTTGTTTATGTTTGAAATGTGTTGATCAAATGAATAAATTGTTATTGATAAAAAAGGTCCATATATTGGCAGCTGGGATGGTGACCATACAGTCCCACTATGGTTGCACTGGAGGTTTTATCTCTCCCACAACTATTCCTTATCTTCCCCAACTATCCTTATCTATCCCACAACTATTCCTTACCTATTCCACAAGCATGGAAAGGCTTAACCATTTTTTAAAGTTTTCACCAACTACTTTATTAAGTAAAAAAAATGAACCAAGTGTGTTAAGCAAAGATAACCTTATTAACTTTCTTAGGTAAACTTTATGACTTTATTAAAAAAGCAAAAATGAACCAAGTAAAGTGTCTTAAGCAAAGATAAAGTGAACAAGTAACAACTCAGTCTCTGGCACCATTCTCAGTCACTCTGACTCATGTCCATGGTCTCAGCTGGAATCCTGAACAGAACCATGAAGCATGGTTCGTAAAGCACACCAAGTTTTTTTTTTTTTAAGGGCATCAGTCACTCAAAATGAAACCCTAAATCTTTAATTCAAAAGGCAGGAACCATAAAAAAGGCCTTTCTCCGAGACCCTGCCAGCTGAAATTCCTTGAAAGATGGGATTCACACCATCCCCATCTGTCAGAGCAAGTGGGGCAGGCCAATCACATTGGGGTAGGACAGTTCCCTAGATCACCTGGTCCCATGTCATGAAGAGCTTTAAAAGTGATAACCAACACCTTGAATTTGACATTCCAATCCGTTCCATTCTATTCTGTTGTATGCTACACTATGCTATTCCACCCCACTCCTCTCCACTCCATTCTATTCTATGCTATGATATTCTATGCCATGGCACGCCAAACTACGCCATGGCATGCCATGCTATTCCACTCCACTCCATTCCATTCTATGCTATGCTATTTCACTCTACACCACTCTATCCATTCCATTCCATTCTACAATATAGCTATTCCACGCCACGCCACATCATGCCATGCTATTCCACTTCACTCCACTCCACTTCATTCCATCCCATTTCATTCTATATTATGCATTTCCCTGACTGCTCCATCGTTTTCTGTTGCTTTTTTTGTAATGAGCTGTCTCCCTTTAACCTTCACTGAAAGCAGTGCGATATGGGATGAGTAGTTTACAGTTTTTGACATGAGAACATTGTTTATAAATGAGCCATGTTTATAAATGATCTCAATCTATGGCTGAGCAGTGAGGTGGCTGATGATTCTGAAGAGACCAGACAGAAAAATCCAAATGTCATTTCCATTTGTGGAATCAAAATGATCCTTCGAATCATTCCGAATGTGAATATTTGCACTGTGTAATCATCAAGCAACAGTCTCTTTCAAGACTTTTGTGACTGTTTTATTGCTAAAAGTTTTTTTAAAATAACAGATCAAAAGAAAGAAGCTCTTATCCTATGTTTTGCTACAATGTGGCATGCACGGTTGAAACCCTAAATTCTTCTCCATCTTTGTTTCCTTGGTAGAAGCATCAGGAGATAATCATGCCAGAGAGTTATTACAAGTACTCCTTGACTTACAACCACAATTGGAAATATACAGGAAATACAACTTCAGCAACAGGGTGGTCAATGCCTGGAATATTCTACCTGATTCTGTGGTTTCTTCCCCAAACCCCAAAAACTTTAACTTTAGACTGTCTACTGAGCTTGAGAATCAGAAAGGTTGGCAGTTCAGCGGTTCAAATCCCGAGCGCCATGTAACGGAGTCAGCTCCTATTACTTGTGCCAGCTTCTGACAATCTAACAGTTAAAAAGTATGTAAAAATGCATGTAGAAAAATAGGAACCACTTTGGTGGGAAGGTAACAGCGTTCCGTGTGCCTTCAGCATTTAGTCATGCCAGCCACATGACCACGGAGATGTCTTCGGACAGCGCTGGCTCTTTGACTTTGTAATAGAGATGAGTACTGCCCCCTAGAGCCAGAAACGATTAGCATGTATGTGCGAGGGGAACCTTTACCTTTACCTTACCTTACCATGATGTCTGGTTGATTGGCCAGTACTTACAAACAGCTAAGATAGGATGCAGAACTCAAACTCCCACACCTCTGGTAGAAGACATGGATGAGAAGGAAAAATTTATACAATAGTCATATTCATTCCATCTTTATAATAAATTATGTTTAACTCTTTTCTCCTCACAGCCACTCTTGAGCAAATATCTCATTGGTGTCATTCAACCAAAATTTCCCTTGAGGGCAGATTCCCTCAGATTAACATAACTACTTTCCTGTTTTTGTTCTTACCGAGTTTGCTCTAATACAGAAGAACTCTGCCTCTGAATTTTAATAGGCAAGGGCAGAAAACTAATAATGGTATAATTTAATCTGCCCCATATTTGTTTTCCTCACTTATTGCATTCTTTATTATTGCTTTCGGAGGGGCAATTTGAATAAAACTGTTTTGATGGCAGGATGCTTTGTATGAACGAAGCTCAGCTGTCCAAATTCAGTCCCTGGTTGCTTCTCTTTTTAATCCACTTATAACTGGCCAATCCCTAAGTGCTAAAATGAAAACAGTCTTGCTTTATTGTCATCATTATGCAATACCTTTAAAAGAGAGTATTAAATAAAAGACCCTCAGAAGGCATGGAATTATGGAGGCAATTGGCAGATGCTGGCTCTTATTGTTTCTATGCCAAATGCTTTTTATACAAATAAGAGGCTCCACCAGATGAAGTTGTATTTTCCAAGCAATAAATCACTGCACTTCAGTTGTGCCACCATTACCGAAAGATGCCATATAAACAGTCTCTATTGCTTCTTGAGTCTCATTCTGTTTGTGATTAAACAAAAGATCATAGCTACAAAACTCCAGGCAACCACTAGATAGCAGTAAAGATATAAAGAAAATGGACTCTTTGCCCCCATCTAGTGTCTGTCCAGATGTTTTCAATATGTGCATCTCATTGTCAGCTGATTCTGGGTTATTATTCTGGGTGTTTCTTACTTGATAAGTTTTGTCAATGTTCTATTGCTATCTGATGTTCCTTTTGGGGGATATATTATTTTACTTTAATATGTATTCAAATGATTTATATATTATTTTTACCATTAAGTTTAATTATTATGTACAAAATAGATGATATATCCTTATCTGTGATGGTCCAAATTTTGCTGAATTGTAACACCAAGTATTTCTTTCCATTGGCAATGTGGTCAGTCTTACTGAGAACAGCTGAGCAACATTGGAAAAGTCTTAAGTTCTACCTTCCCTTTGATCTTTCTCCACCAAGAGCAGGAGAAGGTACAAATGTGGAGCCTCTGATGCAATACAAGCTGTTATGATGTCTTCAGCTATGCTTTTCTTCAAGCCAAAAATACAGATAAATGTGAAGTTGCAAAGCCCTGCTCTCACAATCAATGAGGAAACAAGAGAGAGAAAGAGAGACCGGCTTCATACAAACTTCCAAAACATGACAAGGCTTTCTCCATTTGCCACTTATCATTACACTGTGATACCACAAACCATTAGACTACAATACAAAAGAGAAGCTAAGAGCCTAGAAAGAAGGCAGAGAAGAACAAGACAGATGATAAAGGGCTTGGAGGCCAAGTTTTATGAACATCAGTCAAAGGAGCTAGGTATGATTAATTTAAAGATGAGAAGAGTGAGCCTGATAGCTATCTTTCAATACTTTTATTTTGTTATTTTTATTTTTATATATAATAAATCCATTCCATTTCAATTGTGCATCGATACATATTTGAATTACATAACCATTATTAATAAAATTCTTCTTATCAAACTTAACAATATAACAATAATAACATTCCTGTGTATGGAGTATAAATGAGATCCAATATATCTATTACATTAGTTTCTCTTATTGCTCTATGAATACATCTAATCCCCTTTAGTTTGTTCTATTTTCTATCCATTGATAAAACAAATCCCATACCATACAATATTCAGATTCTTGTTTTTCTTTAATTTCTAGTATCAGTCTATTCATTTCAGCACAGTCAAATATTTTTTAAATTATTTTTCCCTCTCTTGGTGTCTTACCACTCTCCCAGTTTTGGGCAAATACAATTCTAGCCGTTGTTAAAACATGTATAATTTAGTAAGTATTTTCTTTACTATAACTTTCTGGAACCATTCCTAGTATCTTCCAATACTTGAAGGGCTATTGTGGAAGACGGCATCCATTTATTCTCTTATCCTTCTGGAGGCAGGACAAGAAGCAATGGATGGAAGCCTGTCAGAAGGAAATCCAGACTGGAAATAAGGAAGAATTTCCTGACATTTAGAACAATTAATCAGTTCTGTTTCCCAGAGTTTTTGAATGTTTTCCAGAAAAGGTTGGACAACCATTTGTTTGGGATGATATGAGGACTCATGTCTTGTGTAGGGACTTGGACCAGAAGATCTCCAAGGTGTCTCCATCCCTAAGATTCCATGATTACATGCATAGGCAAAACTCATGATTCATGGAATGGCATTTCTGCTCAGGAAGGAGTTCTTCCCCCAAAATGTTACCCCTGAAATCATCAAGTCCAGGGGTCAGCAAACTTAAACTTTCAAAGAGCCATAAAGGTCCTAACTGGGAGCCCTTCATTCAGTTCTGGAGCGCACTGGAAGTCTGGTTTCCCCACCATAGAGTCTCCTCCTAGCGCAGTGTCCTTTTTCCTCTGCCAACCAGAAATCCATTTCCCCCTACCATAGAGTCTCCTCCTAGTGCAGCACCCTTTTTCCTCTACCTGTCCTAACCGAAAGCATTATCATGTCAACTCATAAAATATTTATTTGGTCTTTTAAGAGTTGCCAGCAAAAAGGGAGGGGGGGGAAAGTTGTGCATTCCTTGAATGTTTTCATAGATAATTTGTAGGCAACTGAAGTTTCTGGCACGCAAAATTATAACTGGAGAACATGATCGATGACTCTTGGCTATGGATGTGTCCCATTGGAGAAGATGAATTATGATAAACCCAGGGGTTGGGGAAAGACCAAGGTCAAGGGTGAAATGAATGATGTGTCTCAGAGTCGACAACACCCAGGGAGCACCAGCATGTGCACTCCTAATAAAACTTCTTTAAGCTCTGAAAGATGTGGTTGGAGGCTCATGATTGAAAAATTGAACAAAGATTGAAAAAGCACAATGCAATCTAAAACCATCTCTATCTATTGGACCAGATGGAATATGTGCCTACTTCTTTGAAAAACTATCCACTGCCATCGCCGAATCTCTAAGCATAATCTTTGAAAAATCTTTCAGGACCAACTCCTTGCCTAACCTATGGTCACAAGCCACGGTCATCCCC
>BHFT01027661.1:0-22682 GCA_004320025.1 Laticauda laticaudata
CAACGGATGGCAAGTGTTTCTCTCCGTTTTACATCCTCTTTCCATCCGTTGGTGCAGTGTGACATGGGCTTTAGGAAGACCTAAGCGGGTATTACCTCAATAAGGGTAACCCTAATATAAAAAGGTCTACCCAAAAGACTGAAATCTTTGAAAACAAGACAGTTCTGTTTTGTCCCCGCAGGATATACAAACTGAAGCCTCAGAGCCCCATATGGCCCCATAAGCTTTGGCTATGGCTCCTAGGGAAATTTTAACTGCTGCAAAAGCATGATTTTTAACATGAAAGAACGGGAAGATTATTAAATACCCAGTGAGTAATCGCATTGCTGTATTTCATCAATTCACCCCTGACCTTCATCCTTATTTGTTCTGACCATGGTTACTCTTCAGACTGTACTTGCCCCTTTATCACCCCAACACCAATATTATCCCCTTCCCTAAATTAGGTATCTGTGCTATAAACCTAAGCCTACCATACAGGCTCCCCAATGACCGGAACATTCTTTCTGAAAACACACACACACACACCAATTACAGTTCAGCTTTTTACAAGCTTGAACAACCCAACACCACCTTTCTCTGACCTGATGGCATGAACAGAGGGAACTGCTATAGGTTTGGGAACTGGATCTGTTCACCTGTCTACTGACATCTGCTATTATGACTGACAGCGGCATTTTGTGGTATTTGGGAGAAGCCTATTCTGTCACCCACTTCAGATCTTTAATGAGGAGTAGCTGCAACCTCGCCGGGGTCCTTGGGCCTCCATCAGATGGATTTGCTCCCAAGATCCAAGTAACAACCTTGAAGGCCTTCTGGGGTAATCAATCTATTAGACTTTGAGGTGGCATTTTATGATTGTTAAACAGACAGCGAAACAGACCATTACCTCTGAAATGTGTCCTTGGACAAAGGGCACCATAGATCACCCATCTCTTCTTCACTAAAGGGACTTATGGCTTAACAATTGCTCAAAGTTACAACGGACTCCCTCAAAGCCATTGATGACCTGTTTTCAGAGTTACAGCAGCTGCACCCATCCCTACATTCACATGACTGTATTTTGGGTGTTGGCAACCAACTCACCTTTATTTTGCAGCAACTATGATTTGTGATATTTTTGCTGGTTTCTGTCAAAAAATACTCATTGGGGAAAACTGATTTGCTTAAATGAATGTGGCATACACTTCATGCCCACAGCATTCATTTAACGGCCGCTGCAAAAACTATACAGGTAGGCCTCAACTTACAACTGTTCATTTTATAACCGTTCAGTTACTATGGCACCAGAAAAAGTGACTTATGACCATTTTTCACACTTATGACTGTTGCAGCAGCCCCACAGTCATGTGATCAAAATCTGAATGCTTGACAACTAGCATGTACTTCTGGTGGTTGCTGTGTTCCGGAGTCACACGATCATCTTTTGAGATCTTCTGATAAACAAAGTCATTGGGGAAGCCAGATTCCCTTAACAACAGTATTATTAACTTAACAACTGCGGTGATTCACTTAACTGTAGCAAAAGAAAGGTCATAAAATGGGGCAATATGCACTTAACAAATGTCTTGCTTGGGAACAGAAATTTTGGGCTCAATTATGTTCATAAGCCAAGGATTACCTGTATAAAAATATTGAGTGCAATCACATGATAACCTCTACTTTCGACTTCAATGACTTACAACCATAATTCTAGGCTCAGTTATGGTTGTAAGTTGAGGACTTCTCATAGTTCATTTGACTGCACCTCTGGAATTGCTTAGCAATTAAAGAGAAGAACTGCAGGACTAGTCTAAACATTTTGAAGCCTAGCCAGGGAAGCAAACTTACAAACAGGACAGCCATCTGTAATCTCCTCCTGCTTTTCCCTCCTATGTATTCCAACCACCATACTCCTCATTAGGTCCAGAGGATTTGCATGTTCACACAACACTCCAGACAAGGATCCACTGGACCACAATGGACAGCACAACATGTTCATCACTAGCATTACTCTGCATTTTTCAATCATATTTGGTGCAAAGGGGAACACACTGCTCATCCCAGTTTGGTGCTGCAGTTCTGCATGAACCCATTCAAATATGATTTCTGTTATATAAAGTCACAAATGACAAAAGGATTAAAATATTCTCACAGTTTAGCACAAGAAGAGAGGGCCTACATGCCAGAAATATAAAATAATATCTATAGTAGAAAGCTTCAGAATATCTGCCAACTGATTTGCTTGGGTTCATTAGTCAGAAATTTGACAATATATTTAAAAGCTCATTAAAGGGCTCCATCCACAAGCATCTCAGAGTAGATGTCTGTTTTGAAGGGAACAAGCTGGCTGTGGGTTCCTTTTCTGGCCTCCATTTTTCTTCCCATTAAACAGAACATTTGAATGGTTCTCAGAGTCAGAAATTATCTGGTCCAGAAGAACTCACCATCTGTCAATTTCTTCTCTTCCGCAGCAAAGACAAAAGCCCGCCCAGGTCTCTCGGGAGAGGGTAACGGATAGCCATGGTTCTTCAACTCATCCTCTGTCAGCACATATTCTTTGAGCCTTCGGTACAAGGTAGCTCCTGAGAATGACAAAGGTAAGGAAATGTTTACCTAAGCCATTTCCCCTAGTTATTTTCAGACCAATACCACACACACACACACACAAATATTCAGGGTAGCTTACGCAGCAACAAAATGATAATTGCAGTTAAAGTAGCATAAAACCAAAGCAAAGGCAGATCTAAGCACTGGGGGGAGGGATAGGGGTAGGGGTGAGAAGTAGGGGAAATGCTGAGAAGAAACACCAGGCAGTTATTTCCACAAAGAGCATTATAAGAGCAATCCAGCTAGACTAGGCCAAAGCCTATGCTAGTTCAGTATTTTGTTTCTTATGGTGGTCATTTCCTCTGGGATGATAAAGACATAACCTTCTTGGACTTCCGGTGGCATTTCTGTTGATAACGGACACACTGCGATCATGCGCGGCTTCAATCTGTTTACCCTATTGGAGGGGTCCCTATGGGACTGAACCATCAGACCCACCTCGGAGGGATGGGGGAAGAGGGGGAGACTGCCAGCTGGGTTGAGGGGAGCCATATCTCCCCTCCCTGGCTTGGTATACTTCCCTGGAAGACAGAGAGAAGTGGCAGTTTTAATGGCTGCCCTGAAGACGGGAAACTACCGGGACCTAAGTGTGTGCTAGAGAGGTTAAGTGGTGAACAGCGTTTATCCAGACAAGAGAAGCTGAACCTTTTGTTTTAATAACCCTGAAAAGCAGAAAGAAAGATTCCTCACTTGAGAGTACAATAGTGGTGAACAGAAAACAAGAGGACGATATAAGGTAAATAAAAATCTGGACTACAAAAGAGCTATAATGAAATTAAGGACGGAATTGGGAATAATATACTGGCATTAATAAGTTATTGGATAAAATGCTGAACTTGCTTGTAATTGATTATCCTTTTTTTAAAATCGTTGAAATGCTTGAAAATTTACATTGATATAATTGGAAAAAAAAGGGGGAAAAAAGAACTTTGAAAAATGGAAGTGATATAGAGCGCCACCTAATGGTACAAGGCATTTTTTTCCTGGATGACTTTGTGGAAAATTACTGATCTGTTAAATGTGGGAATGAGAAAAGACATGAAATAAAAGACTTTAACCTAACAAGAATCCCAGAAGCTTAAAAGGGGGAGATTTCAGCAAGAGGACAAAGGAAGGCAATATCTTGGGACTGTTGGGGGTTGACTGTGCAAAGGAAACAGAAGGACCAATAAGGAAAAGAGATTAAATGTAGTCTCTTGGCAATGATTACAATTAATTTAATAAAATAAAGAATAACACAATGATTAAAAAATGGAAGAAGGCAAGAAGAATTTAAGTTGGAACTGTGAAAGGAATGATAAAAGAAAGAGGGGTCTATTGGACACACTGGCAGAAAAAGTAATGCAATTTATAGCAAAACAAAGGAATTCTAAAAAAGGAGGAGCAAAGGAAGAGGAAAACAGCACAAATGGACATGAAGATTCGAAGACATTGCCAAAAGACACAAAAGGCAATGAAACTAAGACATTGGCAACAGAAATAATAAATAAAAGAGAAAAAGCTCCCAAGAGTAAACAAAAGAAAGCTGTACAAGAAGAAATTTCAAAAAAGAGAAAAGGAAAGGGGGGAAGGAAAGATGGCGGGACTGGCAGATGGAAATAAATGTAAAATTAGAGGAAAAGAAGGACAAAGAGGAAAGGCCAGGAAAACTTAGTAAAGGGAAAGTTGGCTAAAACTAAGAGAAATAACAAGGCTGAAGATTTAGAGAGCCAGGGTTAGATATAGCATAAAAGGGGGACACCACATGGGAATGTATCTTTGTGTTTTCTATTAGAAATGTAAACTGGGAGATTTGAAGTTTATAACTTACTGGAATTACCTTAAGTATATAGATAATTATAGATGAGAAAAATGAAATGGAGTGAGTGATATTAAGAGGTCTATTGTTATTAATCCTTTCTTTTTATACATATATACATATTCCTAAATAATGCTAATGACTATTTAATGATATTAGGAAAACAGAATATGACGGACGGTGAAAATATGGTATTTAATTATGTTTTAAAAGTGTGAATTAGTCATATAAAATGCTGTAGGTTGAAATTGGTCAAAGTGAAGTAAAAGGGGAAATTAACTGTTTTTATTTTTTTCTTTGTGGTATACATGAAATAGAAAATACAATTGATTATACAAAGGATATGATAAATAGAAAATATGATGAACAAGAAGGGATTATGTGGGAATGTAAAATATTTATCATGAATGAATTATATTCTAATCAAAAGCAGGGAATGAAAATTTATTAAATTATAAAGATAAATTTGGAAACAAGAAAAAATATGAAATGATTATATGAATATCTCTGGAATAGATATGAGATATATTGTCAGATGGGGGATATCCATGTGGATCCTAAACGTATAAATCTTACTTTACTTTTAACTCATGTTTTCTTTCCTTGACTGTCTAATTATATATTGGTCTTGAGAAAGTTATAGATGATAACAATACAATACATAAGGTAACATAAAATAGGTGGTAAGCTGAAAATGGAAATAATAGGGGATAAAGAATTGAAAATATATGCGAGGATGAAATGATTTTGAATTAATGAATTGAAATATGAAAGGGAAATTGATCTAAAGATTAGTTGAATGGATAATAATTTGAAGTGATATTAATTAAGAAAGTTGAAAGTGTAACTATGACTGTGTATAGATATTGTAATCTGGAATCACGTTGCTCACCTGAAGAGATGTGTAAAAAATAAAAATTAAAAAAACTTTGGGGAAAAAAGACATATCCCTCTTGTAACTTTGTTCGTCCAATACATGGATTCCAAGACAGAAATAAGTAATCCTGGTAGATCTGTCCTTCATGAATTTAAAGTAACAGATATTCCTTCCCTAACAACTGGTTGCCGAGCAATTGTTTAATGGACAGATTTACCCAGTGCTATTTATGACCTGTTTTAAGTTCTGATGAAGTTCTGATGATCACCCCTTCCCCCCAACCCCATCCAGTGGCCAATCTTGGGTGCTTGGCAACCAGCTCACCTTTACAGCTTTATGTCTGCAGTATTACATGGTCATGTGACCATAATTCTCAGCAGTTTTAGCTGCTTTTTTATTTATTTAGCATATGACATGGAACACATAGATAACAGTATATACGAAGAGCACATAATGCTATGGCAACATAAATTTTGGGCTCAATTGTGGTCATAACTTGAGGACTACCCATATTCTAGCCTTTTCTTGTAAGGAAGGTGTACTGAAGGTTTCAGATTGTTCAGTCTGTTTCCTAATGATCCTTAGCAGAGAATTTTCCTTTTTAACACCACTGAGTTATCCACTTTGAACTGAGCTTTTTTCTCATTTAGTTACGAGACATCTTAGATCCCATCAATGTGTCTGTGGATGTTAGGGTTCCGTACCAAACCTTCATGGTTTTACACAATCCATTATGTAAGTGAAGAATCATGAAGTTCTGACTGCTGATACCAATTCTCTCAGCAAGACAGAATGCATTTGCAAAGACAACACATTCAGAACTTAGGACCATGCAACTTGAAGGATTATTTTTATCCCCACACAGACTTGGAATATCTACCAACCGTTTATGTGATTGATTAAAAAAAGCAACTTGTTTTGCTTCAAAGCTAATGCTTTATCCACATACAAAACTGACACAGATCAGATTATTTACAATTTCTGTAATGTATCATGGAAGGTGTTAACAGAACAACAGGTTTACTTGGGGTTAATTGCATTTTTATCATGAAATGCCCTGCCTACAGGATAAAATCTGGTCTAACTGAAGGGGGACATTTAGAAGAATCACATGTACCATGCATCAACGAGCCTGTAAAAAGTGACCTCAGCCCATTCTTCTCCACAGCCTTTCTGTGCTTTTTATAGTTTTAAATAGCTCTGAATTGGCTTTCAACACTGATCCTATCAGTTCTCTGATGCTGAAAAACAATCAGCCTACTTCTAAAATTAATCTGAAGGCCTTTAAAACAGACAGAAAAGAATAGAGTTACACCTCCCCACCCCCACTACAATCACTGTGTGTGATGACAAAAAACGGGGAAACTTACCTGTCAGGTCTTCTTGCCGTAAGCTTGTAGAACGATTAAGTGTATAACTGGTTCTGGCTGCCAGTTTCCCTCCTAGCATAGCTTCATGAGAAACCACTTTCCTATTGCTGGCCTCTGGAAGAAAAAGGCAGATATCAAACTAGAATGTCAGCAAACATCCTGGGACAACTACAAATAAAATTTCTGAGTCAAAGAAAGTGCTATACAGATCTCTATTCACTGGCTGCTGCTTTAAAAGTCAAAGGCACACACACTACAAATATTAAGCTCAGGAAGAAGTGATAATAGGTACCATAATTATTTTAGGATTTAACATCACATACCCCCTTTGCCAATGTATTAAATAAGATTTGTAACAGCAGCAGTTTGTGGGCAAGACAATGTATGGCATAATACTACAGTGCAACCAGCTAACTGTGTTTATTTGTACAGACGTTATGGGGCTGGCCAAGAGATGCATTATGAAAGTTTTGCCCACAGAATTATGTCCTGTTAGATTGGTAGGCAGTCTTTTGCCCAGTCTATTGTGCAAGCCTGAAGTGTGTTTTGTTAAGAAGCTCCAAATGTCAAAAATGGAGGTTTGAGACTATAAGGAAAGAATAAAATGAAATGTAAAGTAGCAGAGAAACTTCAGTCTGTTAAGTGAGAAGTAAAGTCTAAGTACATACTCTGAACTTCCTGAGAAGGGCTGGGCAACAGAGTCCTCAGCTTCTTCAAAGTGTTTACTGCCACATTCAGGTAGATGTTGCGGCTGGTGCTGCGCTCATACACTGTCTTCTCCTCAGCAAGAGCCTGTGAACAGCATTCCCACCATCAGCATTTTTTTTTAGTTTTAAAATACAAAATGAAGTTGCTAAGGGGGGAAGGAGCAGTTCCCAGGCTAGGGAGAACACACACACACACACACACACACACACATATTGGGTGGCTTCCAATGTCAAGGAGAATGGTCACATATTCATTGACAAGGAGAAGCAGGAAGAAAAAGTTTCTACAAGTAGTCCTCAATTTACAACCATATGTTCACTGACTGTTCAAAGTTACAATGGCACTGAAAAGAGTGGCTTATGACCATTCTTTATACTTAAGATCACTTCAGCATGCCCATGGTCACGTGATCAAAATTTAGCTGCTTGGCAATTGACTCATATTTATGATGGTTGCCGTGTCCTGGGGTCTTTGCAACCTTCTGACAAAATCAAGGGGTAAGCCAGATTCACTTAACAACTGTGTTATTAACAATGGCAGTGATTTGCTTAACAACTGGGCAAGAAGGGTCATACCATGGGGCAAAACTCCCTTAAAACTGTCTTGCTTAGCAATGGAAATTTTGGGTTCAATTGCAGTCATAATTTGAAGACTACCTGTGTTCATAACACAGAGAACAGTGCTTCTAAAAACAAGGTAAGAAATGTAGACTTGTGATTCTCTTACTATTCAAAAAAAGAAGCTCAACATTGGGCTGGCTGTCCTAAATTTGAACTTGCAAATATGTTTGCTCAGTGAACTTCCAATTTTTTTTAAAAGTGATTCAATTCCTCTATGATTTAGGCCTACAGTTAAAGAAGTGCAAACTATAAGAATTGAAAGATGCTCAAGCATCCCTCCTAAGACCCGCAGTGGTGCAATGGTTAGAATGCAGTATTGCGGGCTACTTCTACTGACTGCCGGCTGCCAGCAGTTCAGCAGTTTGAATCTCACCAGGTTCAAGGTGGACTCAACTTTTCATCCTTCTGAGATGGGTAAAATGAGGAGCCATATTACTGGGGGCAATAGGCTGACTCTGTAAACCACTTAGAGAGGGCTATAAGATCACTGTGAAGCGGTATAGCAGTCTTAATGCTATTGCTATTATTACCATTACAAAAACACAAACCTTGTCAAATGCTCCCTGCTGGGAGGGGCAGAACTTCATACACTCATCAATGAAGAGGTTGAGGTACCTCTGACGGATGTTTGTGGGAACTTTGGCACCGTATTCTGTGGGAATAACTGGCCTTTTCAAGGCGGTACTCTAGAGAACATGGAAAAGGGTAAAGAAAATAAGCTATTTTGATAGCATAGTTACTACAATGCCTTTCCTGTTTCTGACTGGTTCTTCTACTAAGCTATATATGAGCTATGAGCCACATGTGGTCTAATGGTCAACTTTCTGCAGTATCCCACAGCCCACAAGATCATACTGCCGAGGTTCATTGGTGAGTCAATCAAATTTGATATGTTGTTTTTTTCAAACATTCAAAATAATTGGAATAAAACTTCTCAAAATAGGGGTCCTTGGTGCTCTCTCTTGCTTTCTTGCACATCTTTCATTATATCTGCTAACACTGCTGTTGTTACCAAGTTTGAATGAAATGTCTGCAAGAAAACAACCAAACTCAGAAAGTATTAAGGATCCCTCATTTCAACCCTGAACTATATTCTCTCCTTCACTGAAACTTCCCAAATGATCCAAAATTCTGCCTAGGAATGACTCAAATACCTTTTATATGCAAAGCTGGACGATAAATCCTAGAGGAAACAAAAGGAAGCATAATCTTGAACAAGTGCTCAGCTTATCTTCAATAGTCTTTGACTTCCAAATGTTAAAGTTAAAGCCTAAAATAGTTAAAGGCTAAAATAGCATTCAGGGCAATGTGTTCAATTTGAAAAATTAACTATGAAGCATATACTGGCAATTCATCACCTGCAGAGTGGGAGTATGTGCTATCCTTTTTGGGACACCTGTGGTAGTTGTTTTAGATGCCATCCCAGTCAGCGTTCGAGCTTTCAATGCTGAAGCATCAAGACCATTGGAAGATGCCACATGTGCAGGTAGAATGATCTTCTTAAGATTTCCAGGAACTGAAAGGGTGTGGGCAGAAAAGGACAATATTCAGAAGTAGGGCAAAATTCTGAAACGTGTTACAAAGAATTATGTAAGTTATGGAAAGGATGAGGATCTGACCTACGACTTCTGGTGGACCATTTAGGGCAGAGGTGTCCAACCTTGGTGATTTTAAGGCTTATGGCCTTCAACTCCCAGAATTCTGGGAGTTGCAGTCTACAAGTCTTACAGCTGTCAAGGATGGACACACCTGATTTAGGGAGAGTTGAAAAGAAGACTGGAATAAGTGTCAAAACCCTTTGCCAGCCCAGGATTCATTTTCCCCCTTGGCTCTTCAGGGCTGCCACAGCAAAGAAAGTCAAGCTTTGGGAATGGGAGGGGGGAGGAAGATAACTGGGGGATTGTAGCCATAATAAAATTATTTTTCTTGAGAACCAAGAGTTTTCCTACCAGGTGCAAAGAGGTGGGGTCTCAGACTGAGTGACCAGATTGGACCATGTGATGAAGTGCCTGGGCAGAGGAGGGAAAACTTTACTTTCAATTAAAGGGAACCCAAAGGGGGCTCAGAGTCAGGTTTCCCCAGATGTGCCAATATAATGTGCCTAATAAATATATTCTTTGAGGAACTTGCCTGCCTTGGAATTTTGATGCTGTTGGGCCTAGTACATGGAGCCCTGACACCCACTCCTGCATTTCCCAGAATTCTTTGTCAGCCTTTGCTCATCTTTGCTACTAAATCTGATAACTGAAGTTCTAAGTCATCTGTAAGGGCCCATGTTAATGCCGGCTGAACTAGTCACACCTTATTCAGATACAGCTGCCATTCAATCAAGGGTACAATAATCATTATCATTTAGTGAGATTTGTTCTGCTCTAGCTCTTTGGGTATCCCAGGTAGGTTATTACTTTACTTCCTGTTTTACATGTTCTTGTTATCCTTTCACTCTGTTCAGTGAAATGTACGAAGTCTGAAAAAGGTCTCAGCATTGATAACATGTAAACATGTGAACATGTAAAAACATAAATAAGTAAAAAGTTCCCAGCTTGCACATTTGCGACTTATTGCTGGATTAAAGAGAGTGGGGGAAAGAGAGACAAAACAAAAAAGGATACACAAGGCACGAATGGAATGACAAAAGGTGTACTTATCTAGCCATGGGTTAATATTATTGCCAAACTGACACAAAGAACCTGGTTTCCCTGCAAGGGATGCTACCTGGGGAATGTACAACTAGAGACTGTATACTGGACTCAAAACAGAATTAAAATATACAAATATAAAGAGACATCCACAGACAGCACAGGAGTAGAAGTTAGCTTCATTCCTTTTTCATGACTGAACTGCAAAACTCTGATTATGAGAGCCACATGCCTTTGGGGAGTCTTTACGGACAGAGGTGTAGCCATCCTCATGGCCTTCCTCCTCTTTCCCCTCAGGCCGCTCAGTTGACTCAAGATCCCCCTCAGCAAGTCAAAAGATGAGGATACTCTGCCTTGCTTCTCCTAAAAGAATGAAGAATTCTACAAGGAAAAAATAAACCAGAAACATTCACTTGCCCAACTTGGAGACTGCTGAAAGAGCCACACTGGGCACATGAGCAACTCGCTTCCTTTCTCCTTTGTGCATAACAATGGAGGTTCTTTGGGGTGCCACAGGAAACTTTGCGGTCGGCAGGGGCTGCTGTGGCCGCTGCTGGGCCAGCTGTGCTGCCTGCTTCTGCGCTAGCTGAATCCTCTGGTAACAGACCTCTTGGGCAGTTGGGGGCCGGTAAGGCCGGATCACTGGCTTGCTTGGGACTTCCATCTGAAAAGGAAATGGAGGGACATTGGTTTGTGTGATAAAGGAGAAGCTTGCCAAGTGTGGAATCTGGATCCATGTATTTCAAACTGGATCAGAATGATTGCGTCAACTCTAAAGCAAACCTGGCTGGGGCCATTTTGGAGGCTTCCCACAGGGTGAAGAAGGGATATGGAGGGGGAACATAATTAGATGAGGGTTTGTAGTCTGAACAAAATAGTTTCCTGTGGGAACCAAGGACATTCCAAGGGGTGGCTGGACAAAGGAGGAGCACAGTATCCAGGCAACCAGCCAGCCCCTCGAATGGACAATGTGACTGATGGTTTGGGGAAAGGGGGAACTTTCACTTTTTAATCAGGTGAAAACCACGGGAACTTTCAGAGTCGGTTTTCATCAACTTGTGCCAACATGAGAAATAAAATTGTTCTTTGAGGAACTTGTACGCCTTGGAGTTCTGCTTTCTATGGAGTTATTACTTTGAACCCTGACAGATTGGCCTTACCAATCATGAGTATATGATTCACTCATACAAGACAGAACAGAAGCAAAGAGGATTTGAAGACAGTGCAAATAATATTCCATCTACACATTTCAGGGACATATTTGTCCACCTGTGATGTTTTCATACTGCAGACAGGTACTGAACCTCGATACACCTTTGCAAGAGGGGTTTGGGAACAGCAGATGTGCTAAGAACTTGCAAATATTTGAATTTCAGAATTTCCAATCCATTTCACAAGAGCACTGTTTTCCCTCTTGCTCTGCAACAGTGCTTAATGGACAAATGGAAGGAACATGTACAATCAGCTGGAATGTTGTGTGTGGTAACCAAAAAGGCCTGACTTGTGAAAACAAAGAGCCCATTGATGTTCCAGAAAAGAGGCTCATCAAGGTTTGCATAGACACACACACACAACTAAGACCCAGCAACTAAAATCTCCTTACTTCACTTTTTCTAAAAAAGGTTTGTTTTCAACCCGCAAATCAACAAATATAGAGAACACATTTTCAAGGGCAAGGAAGCTAGAAATAATTTCTGCAAAGAAAAGAATAGTTTAAATAAATGGAACATCTGCAGGTCACATTAACAATCTCAGAAATGAGGTAAATACTCTGAAAAATACTGGTGGTTACTTAAACTACTGTTCTTTGCTACTATTTAATCCCAACAGAAGAAAACAAATGACTGATTTGTTCTGAATTCACTTTACTGAAAGGGGTCTTTTTTGTTGTTTTAGAACACATCTAAATCCTGCAATTTTATAACGTAACTGAATTCAGCCAATAGAATGCCAAATCAGCAAGAATGTGCTTCAAATAAACAAACACGAAAATTAAAACCTATCACATACAATACAACTAACTCAAATAGACGAAGAGCCACAATCAAAACTTTAACTGGGCAACAGCATAATAACAAGCATGCCTTAAAAAAAATAAAGCCTAGGGAAAGATCTGTTGTTTTATATGTGGCTTTATTGCCTTTCTAAATTCTTAGCTGCCACAGCAAAGAAGGCCTCCTACTGCACCTTCTCCTAAACAGCTGATGGTACAGAAGCATGCAGCAAGGCCTCCAAAGTTTATGGGTGAAGCAGTTATTAAGGAAGAAGGGAATTCCCCACTTCTAGATTAGCTGGGATCCTCAATATTTATATGTGAATGTTGCATATAAAAACTTAAGATTCTCTTTAACGTTCTTCATATCTTACAGCAACAGGAATACAAAGAAAATGAAAGGCTACACGTTTAGGATCACCCTGAAAATTGCAAAGCTATTTCTAGAATATCACATACTAGAAACAGTGTTAAGTTAGACAGATCAAAGATGTCCTGAATGCTATTGTACCATGTGTCTAAAAACCACAAACACAGAAGTATATATCATCAAGGCCTGTGGGAATCCACAGGTATTAGGTTTCAACACTACATTCACAACTTCACATTACTTGGCTGGACATGGGAATATGCCCCAAAAATCTCATCAATAAGAATAGAGATTGGCAAGACTGCATCACAGACAAGCTTCGGATGTCATTACAAAATCTACTTACATGTCCTTGCTTCATTACATGAGAAATCCTTCTTTTCTGTCCAGGAAAGAGTGTGGTTAAACTGTCTTTTGTCAACTTTTCTTCAACCCCTTCCTCTTTTGATAGCTAAAGGAAAGGGAAGAGAGAGAGAAAAAGTAAATTTCCAAATTAGTAGTAGATTTGATATTGGGTACTTTTCAAAACAACAAAATCACAAAGCTTATTTTGAAAAGCAGAACAGGTCAGCACTGCCAGTAGCTTACACAGCTTACAGTGTTTGGGGAAGGGGAAAATATGCTCATTTTCATAGAGCAGAGAAGAAGAAACGGTCTCTTATATTCTTTGGTAACCACCTTCCAGATATATTGAGATTGAAACTGGCAGGGACTTCTGCACCTGCTGTGAACCCATTTGGAGGATTGGGGAAAATTTATTGCTGAATTTTCTAGTCTTTTGCAGACAAGCAAATAACTTTATTTGGTCTTCCCTTGCACCTTATGGATCTGTAACCTCTAAATCCAAGAAACTTTGCACATTTTAAAAAAGAATTGCTACTGTAGGATAGCAATTTTTTAAAGGAGGATACTTTTAAAAAACAATTCATGTTCAGCCCACTGTACTTGAATACATACTGTACATAACTGACACACCCATAATTTCACCAATACAGGTAGCCCTCAACCTCCGACCATAACTGAGCCCAAAATTTCCATTGCTGAGCGAGACATTTTTTAAGTGAGTTTTGATCCATTTTACAACCTATCTTGCCATAGTTGTTAAGTGAATTACTGCAGTTAAGTGAGTAGCTGCAATTGTAAAGTGAATCTGACTCCCCCATTGACTTTGCTTCTCAGAAGGTCGCAAAAGGCAAACGTCATAAATATGCCAAGCGTCTGAATTTTGGTCACGTGACCATGGGCATGCTGCAACAGTCATAAGTGTGAAAAACAATCATAGGTCACTTTTTTCAGCACCCTTGTTAACGTCGAATGTTCACTAAACAAACGGTTGTAAATGGAGGATTACCTATATTACATATTGGAAGAGATTACAGAAGCCACATGAACTTAGGAAATGACTTCCCTAGGTGGTTCAATTGTCTGGCCCAGTTTTTATTCTGACTAGGAGTGATTTTCCAGAACTTCCAGCAGAGAAAGGCCCTTCCCCAACAACTGTCAATTAGACCTTTTTAAAAATGCTAGGATATGAATCTTAAGTCTTTCCACAAGGAACATTAAGTTCTCTGCTGTCTGAGCTACAGGCTTTTTCAGGAAAGGAAATAGTGAAGCAGCTCTATTGCTTGAGGCAACAGGCTTCTCTCCCTCAATGTCTTCCTCTATAATTACACAGTGAAAATATAATTCCTAAAGCATGAGGTATATTAGGCATCAAGCAACAACTGCTCCAAACCCCTAAGCAATACCAAGAGTCTTTACAAATTTATCTCTAATTCAGTCAATATCCTGCTTGCTACACAAATTACTTTGCAAGCCAAGGGCCAACCATCCTTGAAATGCAGAATTGTTTTATGACCCAATTAATATTGTTTTTATATGCTAAAATATGTTTCTATATATTATAGTTCCTTGAATGACACCTTTGGCTACCTTTCTTTCCCCTGTGGGAACCTATAACACATTACAGCCAGAAAATCCAAACTCACAGAATGTATGGAATGAAAGAGGCTGTCATCATCATCTACTCTGAAGAAACTACCATCACTTAAGTGTTCTACAGCTAGTCCTTGACAAACAAGCACAACAGAGCCCAAAATTTCTGTTGCTCAGTGAGACATTTGTAAAGTGAGATTTACCTCATTTTACGACCTTTCTTGCCACAATTGTGAAGTGAATCAATGCAGCTGTAACTGTAACACGGTTTTTAAGTGAATCTGGCTTCCCCATTGAGTTTGCTCAGGGGTTTTCAAACTTGGCAAGTTGAAGACTTGTGGACTTCAACTCCCAGAATTCCTCCTCCAGTCATGTTAGCTCAGGAATTTTGGGAGTTGAAGTCCACAAGTCTTAAACTTGCCAAGTTTGCAGATCCTTGAGTTTGTTTATCAGGTTTCAAAAGGTGATCCTGACCCTGGGACACTGCAACTATCATATGAGTCAGTTATGAATTTTGATCATGTGACCATGGGGAGGCTGCAATGGTCATCAGTGTGAAAAATCGCCATAAGTCACTTTTTTCAGTGCCATTGTAATTTCAAACGGTCACTAAAACAACTATTCTAAATCGAGGACTACCTGAAGGTGTTCCTTTCATAACACACTCAATATGTCAAATCATTTATAGTTTAAGTAAACCTTAAAATTCAAGGGTAGGCCCAGTGACATCACATTCAGAAATGATTCAATCAAGAGGTATGTTTTTAATTAAACAGGTTGCAGAGCCTGTTAACTCCTCAGCCCATCCCAGCATTCTTAGATCTTTACCTGTTTTCCTAGTCTGCCTTTGTCTTCTGTTTTGACATCGGTGGATTCATTAAAAATCCGAAGGCACTCCTCCATCGGGTCAGTCTCAAAATCCAAATCCTTCTCTAGGCCAGAATAATCAATCTCATCATCAGAAGAGGAGGAAGAGGAAGCAGCAAGAGGAGCCTGGGATAACTTGTGTTTCTTAACATTTACCATCCCATTGTCACAGGGCAAAGAGAAGTCAGCATGATCTCTGTCTGAGTCTGAACTCACATCAGGGAATGGAAGAAGAGGCTGGCCCACCTGCTCCTCCTCTCCACTCTCATCACCAAAGAGATCAACATGGCTCAGGGACCGCTGTTTAACCTTGCGTTTAACCTCCTTCTTGGCCTGAGAGTTGATCAATGTTTCCTTAGACCTTTTCAAGGCAGGTTGCTTGTCTTTTCTCTTATTGTGTTCAGTTCCACTAGAGATTTGGGGCTTCCCTTTCAACTCTACAGGCTGGAACTTGCTATCTTTCCTACTAGTCCCTGATTTTTCAGTAGCAGCAGCTTTGCTGACATTTTTGTTCTTGCCAGAGTTCTCCTCCTTATTTCCAAATGTAATCACAGATTTTGGCTTATTAAGCTTCAGTGCATGCCTATCAACGTGGGACTTGCATGGTTGCTCCTTACTCCTTTCCCCATTTTTGTGCTGTGCCTTCACATTCATCTTCTCTTTATCCCCTATTTTATCTTGATTTTTCTTACTGTGCACCTTGCGGTCATCCTCCTTTTTCTTTTTCAACTTATCCTTTGATGCCACTTTGTTCTTTTCCTTTGCTTTCACATCTTGGTTAGAAGGCACTTTGACCAACTTGGCATTTTTCTCCACTAAATCTTTGACAGCAGTTCTCTGAGGGCTCTCAATGTCTCCCATGTCATACTGCACAGCAGTCTCTTTCATTTGTCGGGAACTAGTATCTATTTGTGGGGCTCCCTTTTCTTTGGCTGCACCCAATTTGCTTTCTGAACCTCCTTTAGATTTAAGGGGGATGGTAGAAGCTTCATAGCATTCATCCTCCGAATCAGAGAACCGGGCAATGGGCTCATCGTTGCTTGTTTCGTCACAATATTTCTTGAATGAAGGAGAATATGCCTCCTCGTGATCAACTTCTCTCTTCCGCTTGGTCCCCTTCTGTTCTTTAGCTTTGCTCAATAGCCTGGCAGAATAATTTGAAAGAGGATCATATTCTAAATCTGTTGAAGGCTTGGAGTTGTCAATTATGTATTTGCTATTTACAACAGGGCTACTGTACTTCTTCGGCTGAGTGACCACAGTGGGAACATATTCCAGTGAGCTACCCTTGAATTTCGTATTGTTGAAGGAGTCCAAAGTATATTTGTTAGACTGACTAGAAGCAGCCACTGCAAGAGGAGTAGGATTGTAATCATTACCACTGTTCGCATTATAACTACCTGGACTATACTCTAGAGAACTGAATGGATTGGATGTTGCTAATCCAGAAGCCTTAGAAGCAAGTAAAGGAGGTTCAGATGAACCATACTCTTTAGTTGTCTCCAGCAGCTCTTCATACTTCTTTTGCTCACGTTCAACTTCATTCTTGGCAGCTTCAATTGCTTTGTCAAACAGCTCAAGCTCCAGAATTCCAGAAGCTGACGAGACAATATTTTCCAAAGTGCCATTGCTGTCTTGTGCCACAGGTTTGGGAAGTTCTGGGTTGTAGGGGTCATAACCAGATCCTGGAAAAGAAAGAAAAACAAGATTAGCATCAACCATTCCCAGAATACCCATCAAATCCCAATTATAAAAATGCATTCGATTATAAAAAATGAGAAGGCAAAGAATCAATTGCCATATGGCCCTCAGAATGGTCTGCATCAGCAATCATTCCTGTTAGGTCAGCCAGCCTCACTGCATAAAAGTATGGCTGAAGACATGTTTGTGTTTTCTCCCTCTTTTCTTTAGACTTGGGACACAAATCCCTGCTGTAACATGAATATGCTGGAATTTCTTATCTAAATTTGAAATTGCTTCAACAGTGAGATGGACGGCATGTACATTTTATAAATGAACAACTTTTCAGATCTTTCCTCCTATCTAAAATTGATAATATGCAACTTTAACACCCCATACATAAGACAGTCTTATACAAAGTCTTTGGTGTCAAGCAAAGAACTTAGGATGAGTTAGCACTGTCTAGTATTTCACATTGGTTTGTGAAAATAATGGAAAGTTTCAATTGCTTGATCTTGAAGAAAGTGAGGAATTGTAACTAGGTATACCTTGTTTCTAACTGGATCCAGGAATAAATTTCAGCTAATCAGATTATCATGTTCCTATGGGAGATCCTAATATTATCATAACTAACAGTGATAGAAGATAAATCCATTACAGAGAAACTAGTCCTCCAAACAGTAACAGAAGAACCGCACTCAAAAGCAGGACATGAATTATCACCAATAATGAGACTGTGATCCAAAATGAGAGAGAAAACCACAGGACNACCAGTCAGCAAATAAGGACTGCCAGCCAGCAAATAAGGACTCCAAATGTTTCATTTGGAGCACAAATGAAAAGGAGACACGCAAAAGTCATTTTCACTTCCAGTTCATGGTAAACGAGCGTCATGAACTTTTTTTAAAAGAAATGTGCTTTTAATTTCTAACTGAATACCTGATGTGGGGAAAATATAGGAGAGTTCTACCATCTCTTTCATATCATATTTCTACCTGATAATTCCAACATTTTACAGTAGAAAGAAAAATGTAGATTCACACAATGCAGTTGAGTTCTGTATTTAGCTTAGGGAGGCTGCTTTAATAAGAGTTAAGAGAGGTTTCATAAACATTCACGAAGAAAGTTCACCTACAGCCATTAGCCATGATACTTCAGAAGTCTCACTATCATCTCAGATCCTCTTCCTTAGCCACATGTGCAAAGAGAAAAGATAAGATTGGGAAGAAAGTTGCACAACGCCCTCTGATACATGCCACCGCTATATGAGCAGCACTGTTGCTAAATTGTTTAAAAATGTTCAGCACTCTAGGAGACAGAAACAGATCGACCTTGCATTGTGAGAAAGGAATAGCTTAGCAATAGGAATTGAGCCCCATCTCATCTAACTAATGTCTTTGGAAATATTAGCAAAGACTCTTCAGAACAAGCTGAAATAGGGCATCTATTACAAGAAAAGTTCTAGGGAAAAAAATATTGCTTAAAAAAAGCTATATCCAACTCCTTTCTTAAAAAAATCAGCTTCTTGTTTGTCACTTTTTCTTCCCCTCTCGAAAACTAAAGATAAGACCACTGTAGACAAATGTACCTCCACACCCAAAAGTACAATCTTCTTCTACTCTCCCTCCGGACCATATTTATGAATAAATCTACACATGGAAGTTATCCAAACTTCAAAACTTAAATGTTGTTTTGAGCAGGTCGAAGCATTTGTGAAAGCCAGTTTAAATGGTTAAGGCACCAGGTTAGGAGCCAGGAGACTATGAGTTCTAGTCCTGCTTTAGGCATGAAGCCAGCTGGATGACCTTGTGAAGATCATTATCTCTCAGCCCTGGGAAGAAGACAATGGCAAACACCTTCCCAGGAAAACGACACAGCCTTTTGTAGGCAGTCGTCAGGAGTCAAAAACAGACTGAAATGTGCACAGAAATACATTTATGGCTACCTCATGCCCTCAGAAAGATTTTATTGAAACTGCAACTCAAAAATTACTTTAGAAACCCTTGCAAGTTTCACTCCTCCAAAATCTGCATTTAAACACATGGTAAGGCTTTGAATCTTTCTTGAACATCTGCAATTCAAAACTTAACATGTCTATAATTAGTAAAGAAAGACCTTTATATGCACAGAGTACTTGAACGTTGGTCAAACCAGATCTCAAAACCAACAAAAGGGTTATTTTAGTAGCCTATTTTTTAAAAAACTTACGCATTTCTTAAGCAGTTAAAAGTTTCAGATTAACAAGTATTGGAAAAGTCCATTTTCTGTCTATAAGAATAGACTTCATATAAGGAAGCTTTTCATGTTCCTAAAGTTAGCCAGCGTCATTGGGAAAAGCTCAGGAAAATAATACTATCTGTACAAATGTCACTTTAAATTCTGGATACGTTCGTTCATTGAATAAATACCTACCAAGACCCAAAATGCATAAACATTTCACAACTCGGATCATTTCCTTCCACACCATATTTGCCATGTAACATTTTAACCACTTAATGCAATTTTAATTGCTCAGACAATACTGTTCTGCTATTAAAAGCTGAAAGGGGAAGATTGAAGAATATAAGTAATATTTTCTTTCTACCCAGGACTATATACAACTAGATGATGCTATTTAATTGATTTCCAAACTCTTCCTAAATATTTTAATATATAAGTCCAGAATGACTTAAAAGACAACACATTAACCAATATTTTGGACACAGGTGGCAAAAAAGAGCTAAATAGCCCACCAATGTATAAAAATAAGCAGCTCTTTGGTAAGATGGTTTCAATGGTACAGCCAGTATGTAAAAAAGACTGCTACAATGTTATTTATTTCTGACATATAAAAGGCAAAATAATCATTGGACAAAAGTTTTCTTTTCTCTTTTTACCTGGGTTCTCATGCACAAGCAGACAATGGAGGTACTTGTTCATACTTTCATCCAAAGGTCTCTTCCCCTTTTAAATGTTTTCTTTGCACTCTACAGCCATCCTGACACACCAAACTATCAAAACACGCCCTACTGTGCAACTGCCAAGTCTTGGACAGCAAAGATTGTTCAAGGCTGCAGGACAGCAGACAGGAAGCTTGTTAGTCCCACCTTCCCATACACTGCGGTTAAAAAGGTACTTCCCTCTTAAATGGCCCCAGTGTTTTTTAAGTAGCTCACATTCAGAACAAGCACCTCACATACACCAAATCTCCAAATGTATAGTCGATAAATTTCCACAATTATAAACTATATAGTTTAAAACTACTTGGAAGTTGCACCTGATTCATAATGTAGCAACTATGTATTTCCTAGCACCTGCTATTAGAAGCACATTACACCTTTGTGAAAGGCCCTACACTAGATCCTTATAGGCTTATAGAAGCAATTTAAAGTGCTGGTTTGACATAAAAAGAAGCATGGCATCTAGATACCTCCAGGACTGCATATTCCAACCAAAACAGCTCCAGCCAATGCTGCATTTCAGGACAAACAAATAGCCCCAATTTTCCAGGAAGGGAGGGGACTGAACATAGAAAGTGCTATTTCTCAGTGACATCACCCAATCTTTGGAATACCACCCCCTTGTTTTAATTTAGGAAAATGCTGAAAACTGAATTCTTTCTCAGTGTGTTTCTGCTTTAAGATGGCATCATGTGTGTTAAATGCATTGAGCTGACTGGTTGGGAATAATTAACTGAATGCATTTATGCACTGTTATTGGCTTATTTGCATTGTTTTAACTGAGTTTATGGTTATTTTATAATTTACCATGGGTATTTTTTTGGTATTCTTTTGTATTCTTATGTTGACCACTGAGTTATATTTGAATTGCAGTGGCATATAAATAGAACAGCAAGACTCACTGAGTATAACTTAGGTTAGCATGTATTTATGAATTACCCAATTACTAAAACGTGACCACTGTACACAACTTTGGAAAGGGGAAAGCACCAGACATCGGCAGTCAGTCTGATACTGATACCTGGGACAACAAAAAATAGATCATAAAGTGATCAATTGGAAATAGAAACCACTCAAATAGCTTAACAAAATGACTACCAGTTAGATCAGAGGTCTCCAAACATGGCAACTTTAAGACTTGTGGACTTCAGCTATGCCGGCTGGAGAATTCTGAGAGTTGAAGTCCACAAGTCGCCAAGCTTGGGGAACCCTGAGCTAGATGAAAGCTGAGGAGAACCAAAGCAGCTGGCCTCTCAACAATACCAGCTCAACCTCTAAGATCTTCAACTTGAGGTCTTGCTCACTCTGTTGCTGATGCAAAATGTCCAAAGGATTGTCCCCGAGCAAGGGCTTTCTTGTTTATGATGTCACTGGCTATGGAAATACAATGATAATAATTTCCATTTCTTGGTATTTGGTCTAAGATGGGCCTAGAACTCGTCGTCTCCCAGTTTCTAGCTTGATGTCATGCATTATACCAAATTCTCTAGTTTTAATCGTTAACCTCGATCAAATATAACAATTTTATATTCCTTTATTTTATTTTTAACAAACTTGATCTATAATCCTTCCAAATACAGTACTGTCCTAGAACTTTTCATTTTTCTTTCTCCCTTCTCCCAAAATCCTTCAAAATTTTAACAAGTCCCTTTCTAAGTCCAATAGAGGGAAGTCATCCAGGTTGTTTTTTTGGTTTGTTATTTGTATATCCCTTTTAAGGCATCAGCCACTTTCACTGGTATATTCATCAATGTAACATTTTTTCATATCATTCTTGGAGTCTGTCATTTTTAAATACTCATTCAGCTTAGTCTCAGTCTTGTCCAGAAAAGCTTCCTCTCTTCTCTAATATTTTTAAAATAAATCTTTGAAGATATAAAGTACTTAATGGCAATGTACAATATCAATATGTTGCACAACAATTAAGACAATGCACATGTCAAATTAAAAAGAATTACATCATATAGGTCATCTCAACTTACAACCATTTATTTAGTGACCATTCAAATTTACAATAGCACTCACAAAAATGTTTTATGACTATTTTCATAATTATAACTGGTGCAGCATCCCCATGGTCACGTGACCAAAATTCATGTAATTGGCAACTGGCATGTATTTATGAAGTCCTAAATTCATATGATCACCATTTGTAACCTTCCCAGCTGGTTCTCCTATGAGCTGCTCAGAACATCCAGCAGTGGGAGGTGCTTAGTCTCCGCATTCACAGGCTGAGCTTGATTTGTGGAACGCTCCTCCTCCTCCACGGGACTCCTCAGCGTTCCCCAGTTTTTGCT
>BHFT01027662.1:0-31008 GCA_004320025.1 Laticauda laticaudata
TTGTGGAGCGATGGAAATGACTGAGGCGGACATGGAGCAACTGACAGGAATCTTTATTCTGCGAATAAAGGGTTGCCACGACTGTTGGGCTAACAAGCAGACAGCTTGCGGCAACAGCTGATGCCATTTGACAGCGCTTTATATAGCCGGCTGTCAAATGGCATGAACCAATCAGAGTAGTCCGCGCTCCCGCCAGGAATGCGGACCAGAGGGAAAACTTCGCGTCGACGCAACATTCACTTTTATAATTCCACCAAAAATCTAATCTTTTTCCAAGTTGCCTTGATCTTAACCTGTGTGTGTGTGTGTGTGTTGCTACGTACTTCTGTTCTTCTTGATCATGTAGCCAAACACCTCCATTACAGTGGAATTACAGTGGCTATAACTTATACTTATATATTCATTGGTTTGAGTTAGGGTTGTAGTAGGGATTGTTGCCATGGTTGTATTGGCATCTTCTAGCATACCAGCTAATGGTACTTCTTCACTGAGATTTGAAAATCAACCTTAAGGGTTGACTATAGCTAGTTTATTTATGATTTTAGTAAAAAAATTTATTAGTAATATTTAAATCACACCTAATCCTGGTATAGGTAGATTACATATTTTCCAACTTCAAGAGATCATCTACAGCTTGATTAGAAGTGACTTTCCTGACAATCAGTTATAAAACCTTGAGCACAGCATTGCAGAAAAACATAAAAGCTTTAATTAAAAAGAAGAAATATAAATAAGTATATGACAAAAACAGATGGCCAATTGTTAGGAAAGAACTTTATATAAGTTCCCCAATAGAAAACAGCCCCCGCTCTCCCACACAAATCAATCCCATAAACAAATTACAGGAAGTTCTTGCTTAACAACCATTTGTTCAGCAACCATTCAAAGTTATAATGGCAGTGAATGAACAGTAGTTAAAACTGGTTCTCAGAATCACAACTGTTGCAGTGCCCCTGCCAAAGCATAATCAAAATTTGGGCACTTGGCAGGCCACCCACATTTACAACTGTAGTATGCACTTCAAATTCCCCATCTTCCTGTCCCTTTTCCATGGTCTTCACAAGCCCTTGCAGAGGCTGTGTGGAGGCCTTGTGCAGTATTGTGAAGGCCTTGAAAAGGAATAGCAGCTGCCTCAGCGAAGATTCTGAGTCACAAGGCCTCACAAAGAGCCAGCAGCTGCCTCAGTGATATAAGGATAGGGAGAACTTGCATGCTGTCATGGAGATCTCACAAGGCCTTAGGAAGCCTGCCATGGCATCACAGAGGCCTTGCATGGCTTCACAAAGACCCAGCAGATGCCTTGCAGGATCTGCCTTGACTTTACAAAAGACTTTACAAAGGGCCAGCATCTGCCTCAGTGAGCCACTGCCACAAGGAGGCCTTAGGGAGACCTGGCATCAGCCCTGCCAACTCTCACGGTTCTGCCGTGAGTCTCACAATTTTTTGGCATGTCTCACGGTCTCACGACAAGGCTCCTCAATCTCACGCCAAATTTAAAACGCTTTTTTTTCCCCCAAATTTGGGGGTCGGCTTATACGCGCATAAATCTAATTTCTGACACAAACGACATGATGATATGACNTTCATGTGACCGTGAATCTCACTATTTTTTGTAGAATCTCCAGATTTTTTTTCATGGGTCTCCAGATTTTCCTTTATTAGGGGTTGGCAGGTCTGCCTGGCATGGTATCACAGAGGTCCCGCGTGGCCTCACAAAGCTAGTCTCAGCCAGGCTTGCAAATATTTTATAAAGGACCAGGAACTGTCTCAGTGAGACACTGCCTGAGGGAAGTTTTGCCCGCTGTCATGGAAAATTTACAAAGCATTAGGGAGGCCTGCCATTGTGTCACACAGGCCTCTCATGGCCTCATCAAGGCCAACAGCTGCCTCAGCTGGGCAGGTCTTATCAAGCAATGGGACAAAGAAGATAGCCAAGGTGAGTGGATAACATTTGGAGTAGGCTGCAACACCGGAATTCAGGACATCCCAAAGAGCAGAGATGAGGAAAGATAGATGGGTTGGCAATGTTGAAGCAGAGATGAGCACAATACGGCAGGAGAAGCATGTGATCCTTACCTTATGATGCTACAGTGTTTCATTTTATTTCATTTTTGTATATGTTGGCCTTATTTAACTCAGCCATTATTTCAGCTTCCAATTAATTTTTTATTTCATTATTTTTTGGTATCCCACCTTTATTATTTTTGCAAACAACTCAACACAGTTTCCTCCTCTTTTCCCTACAGCAACAACCTTGTGAGGTGAGATGGGCTGAGAGTGACTACCCCAAGGTCACCTAGCTGGCTTTCATGCCTAAGGCAAGACTTGACATCATAGTCTTGAAGAGCTGCATAATATTGTAACTGACTGAGGAGAAGGTTGTTTCACAAATGCTATGCCAATGTTAAAACTGCTCCTCAGTTGTCACATTATGGAGTTTGTCAGTTTAAACAACAAACTCATACCCTTAGTAGCTTGGTCATGTATGTTATATGAACCAGGCCTCTGCAGTTGATCAATGATCACTAATTACTTATAAATATTTGGTTCTTGTCTATATACTTGTTTTCAATAAATCATCTCTATAGCTACCTAGCTTAATTGACAGACAAACAGATAAAGCTATTTGGGTTTTTAAAATGGCCTAAAAACTTCTTTATTAACTTCTTTATGATACCAGTTTGTGTCCTACAAATACTCACATGAATTAATTTGTCTAATTAAAATTATTATATTTTTTCAAAAAAAAATCTGTCATTTGGGTGCTAATCTATTCTTTTAGCAGGAGGCTTAACTTCTAAGAATGCAACCTTTTGATGCCAAATTGTGGTTGCTAAAAAAAAGCTACTTATATTCAAGCAGAAATAGGAAGATAAGATTATTTTCAAGAAGGAAAATGCTCCTACAAGAAAAATTTCTGATGGGTGGGAATTGGGCTGTTTGTTTCTATTCTGAAAAAAAAAGGTTCCATTCTGGCAATGGGGCAACCAAGCAATGTAAATAAATTTAGGTAAACCATAAATCTAAGCAACCTGAGTGAAATTTAATCTGAATCTAAGTAGCTGGACTTGAAAACAAAAATAAATAGATCTTTGCTATATTATATGGGTGGTAATAGAGCAAGATTTATGCAGAGATTTTTAAAATAATGTAGGGCATACTTTCTAATCTAGAACACAGTACTCTTCCTTCAAAAAGCCTATAAAAAGAATTTATTGTCCCTGGTACCAAAGGACCAGTAATATATAGCACTAAATTTTTAATAAAAAGTGTAGATTTTTGCTGCTTTAAAATAATAATTCCATATGAAATACTTGATGAAGAAAATATTATTTAATGAGAAATAATTTCTCAGATGTTGTAATGACATTCATATCTGATATGCAACCGAACAACAAGCTGAAAGATCTTATAGATAGGTATTGATAAGTTGCATTAAGGACAAACTATCGGATCCTGTGCAATGGGATTGGGATTTTTGAAATTATAGCATCAAATAAATACAGTGAAAAAGAATCTAAAGATACAGTAGTTTCAAGCTTAAGTATAAATAAGGTACATCATTCTTCAGAACTCCTTTGATTCAGATGATAAATCATCATCCTCCACTTTTATTTTACAATTTTTTGATGTACCAAAACACAATTAAATAAAGAATTCTCTCTTGTTTTGAAAATTTTAAAAGTTTTTGAAAACTTTTAAATTTCATCAAAAAATATAAGAAAACAAGAATAAATAGAAAATAAGAACCTCAGAAAAGAAACAAGTTACAAACAAAAAAGGAAATGGTAGAAAAAGGAAAAGAAAGACTTTCTTTGGTACAGATACAAATATAAAATGTAGTAACCCTTTCGACTCATATTAACAATAATACACAATATTTCTATAATCATAACCATTTCTAATCATCAAATGTCAAAATTTGATTTCATGTCTTTTGGTCTGAAAAAAAAATATCTAAAAGTGGTTTCCAGGTAGAAACACAACTTGTAAATTCTTTTTCTTTAATTAAAATAGTCCATTTCATCATCTTCATCAACTCACTTAGCTTCATCATCTATTCTTCTATTGTGGGAATCTGTAAATCCTTCCATCTATATGTATACAAAAATCTTGCAGCTGTTATTATATATAAAAACAAAGTTCCATTTTTTTCAAGTTTTTATCTTAGTTTCAAATGTACATTTGCTCCAACAATTATCTGAATTAAACTACATATCTGATCTCAAAATTTCTTAGTTTTTTTTTACATGTGCACCAAAGATGATTAAAAGGCATCTTTAGCTTGATTACATTTCCAGTATAAAATTGACACACCCTACTACATCTTTGAGAGTTTATCATGTGTTAAATACCAATGACATATTTTATAAAAATTCTGTTTCAAGTCATAATTAAATGTAAATTCCAATCCTTTGCTCTACACATTCTCCCATTGATTATTAGAGTCTAGTCATACGATAGCATTATATTAAGATAAAATATTCAGATATTTTAGCCAGAAATTGCATTTATTTCCCATATATTGAATAATATCAGCAATATTCCCTCTGCTCCTAAACACATTTAATTGGACTGAAGTTAAAATGGGTTTTCCTTGAAATAATTAAGGGAGTCAGAGCCATGTAGTGGTTAAGTTGCTGGACTAGTAACCTCGAGAGCCAGATTCTAGTTTAGACATAGAAACTAGCAGGATAACCTTGGCTGAATCATTCCCCTTCAGTTTTTATCAAGCTGTGGGACAAGCTGACTGAAAAAGAAATCTCCTTATCACATAAGCACTGATGAGGTTTGCTGAAGAACTAGAATGAGCATGTGCAAAACAAGTAATCCTGCAACTGAGCAGGACGAGAGCTAAAAAGAACAAGAGCAACTTGCCTGAAAGTGAATGTGTTTGGAGTTCTGTTTAAAATGCTTTGAAGATGACAAATGCAATAAGAATTCTGGTTATTCTCTGCTCTCTCCCAGAGGTTAATTTGAGCCAGAAAGACCTAAGGCTTAACTCCAGAACCTGTTTTAAATACCATGGGCATGCAAAGTAGAAATAGAACACATATGTGCATATGAACAATGGCATTCTTTGCCACTAAATAACCACAACATCTCCCAGACATCTGGATTTACAGCCATTAAAGAGTGCAGCTTCTTGGCAAGACCATTCTTGAACCCCAGCCCCTTCATTTTAGAATTCAAGCATTACTCCATGTGGTCTTCTCAGCAAATATAACTTTCCATTATTTTCTATCCTATTTTTTAATCTTTATATAAGCTATTTGCATTGCATACTGTCCACTATTTGCTTTCCCCCTTTTAATGAACTGGAAAATCACGAAGTATGCTTTTATTTCCAAGATATTGGGTGAAAAGACTATTTGTGCCACTAAGCAAAACAAAACACTTCTTTCCCCAAAATTCCAATATAGAGTAAAATAAAACTGCAAAGCATCAACTCTGCTCTTGATCTAAGGCAGATTTTTCCAGTTTAATACATGTTTTAGGACTGAAGTTCTTAGAAATATCTAGAATACCATGTCAACATGTTCTTTATTAAAATAGACAATTTGTTTACAGTTGAATAATTTTTCCCTGGGCCATTGTTTTCCTATGTATTTTTTAAAGATTCTTCAAAAATGCAACTATTTTACTAAAAAATCCAAGGAGGTATATAGAAATAGAATTGGTCTAGAAGATTATTAGGTAATATTAGCGAGAAAAATAATCAATTTCAGGTAGACCTCACTTAAAAATTGCTGTTTAATGACTGAAGTTATGACAGTGCTGAAAAATTAACTTTACAATCACTTCTCATTACAATTATCACCGTGTCCCCATTAATCATGTGATTGATATTCAGGCACTTTGCAGGTTTTATGACTGTTCCAGTATTCCTGTGGTCATGGGATTGCATTTGCATTCTTCATAGCCATCTTCCACAGAAGCAGAATCAATGAAGAAGTCCACAGTAAAATCATAAATTGGAATCACATGATATCCTACTTAATGAGCCATCATTGTCATATGATGTTTCATTTAGCAAGCACCTCCTTTATCAATGGATTTGCTGATCCCAATTGTGGTCACTAAGCAAGGATTACCCGGACTTTCATTTCCTAGTTTCCAATGAAGCAATCACTTAGAATATTTGATTGTGATGGTTTAAATATTGTTTAATGAATTTGTACAAAGTACATCATTGCTACTAAACAAATAAGACAAATCATTCAATTTGTATAACCAACATTATTTGCATAAAAACACAATCATGTCAATGAGACAATTTGAGGTCCATGCATGTGAAGTCCCTTGCACTGAAATGAGGAAAACTGAGCACTGGATTACATTCTTCGTTGTTGATGATGTTGTTGTTGCTCATAATATACGTATGCTTATTGTTTAATTCACAAAAGTATTGACACAAATGCTTGGGAGAAAAGATGTAAGTTTGATTAGTACTAAAAAAGATTTTTTGCTTTATTCTTTTGGCAACATTTAATTTCTTTTAACTGACCAAAATTTCATTTTATGTTCTCTATTTTCACAACAATGGGAAACACATGAATTCATTGTGTCACGTAGCTCCTAGCACACATTAGATATTTTGCAACAGAATATATGGTAATAAAAAACATAAGCAATTAAGCAAACTGTATTTCCAACTGGTGTGACTAACAAAAGAAGGTGGAGGCCCATTGTTGTGGATGAAATATGAGCAAATCTGTTAAATTTTCAATTCAATCTACAAACTAGACCAACTGGAAGATTTGTCTTTATGCCAAATTCAGAGGGACCAATCAGCTGAAGTTGAGTAGATAATTTAGACTTGATTATCTCTGAGATTCATTTCTTTTATTTTTTTTATTCATATTTTGGAATCTAAGTTTACAGATTGATAGGTAAAATTGTCCTTTAACAACTTTTTATTTTCTCTTTGAAAGCTTTTTTAAAAAATTACTATGAAATGTGAAAAACATAGCATAGTACAATCATACAGCATAACCAAAACAATACAAAAGGGTAGCATTAATGCAAGTTATTTTATGATGTTTGTTTGTTTACTGCCTTTATTATTTTTACAATTAACTCAAGATGGCAAACATATTTTCCTTTCTTATTACATTTATAATTTGCAGTATTTTGAACATCAATTTAAATGTAAATTTTGGCATATTAGCTTAATGGAATTATACAATATTGTCAATATCTGATTTAGAAAGTATAATTTTATCTGAACAAGCTAACCTATTTCCTTACATTTCTAAGTTGCCAACATACTATAATTGCAGACTTGGCATCATCTTCTGACTTTTTCAAAATGCCAGATGAAATGAATGTTTTTATAAAAGTCAAGGGTTTTACTACTAGAATTTCACCCTATGGAATGCACTGCCTTTCATAATGTAGATCATTTATCCTATACTGTAGTTTGTTATTTGATCCTATTAGATCAGAACAGTAATACAAAGTACTGATACAGATCATACAAAAAAAAGTGTCTATATAACTTGCATCAGAGCTGTGCAAACAGTGCATTGTATAAGAAAACATACAGTTTGTGAAAAACAAACTTTATTATTTTGGTAGCAATTACTCTTTTGCTATGTTGAGAGAAGTTTCTATGAAAAATTATTTACAAGCTAATTTTTCACAGAAAAATAAAAAAAAAATCTTGTACATCTAGAAAACTGACCACTATGCCTAGCAGAAGCCTAGCGGATGCCTAGCGTTCACTGCGCATGCGGGGAGGATGCATTGCGTCAGCCCCACGTATAAAGGGAAAGCAGCTCCCAAGCAGGTCACCATTCAGGACGAAAGACCTGGCTTCCAGACAAGCTTGCCAGCCAGCCAGCCAGCCAGCCAGCAACCCAACAACCATGGGGAAAAAAGGAAGCCTCTTGCCATCTGCTGCCCGGCCTGGCAAGGAGGGAAGTGGCCACCTCCCAGCCCCTGGCCCTGACTCTGCTCTGCTGGAGTCTTTCTGCTGCCCCGGCTCGCTTCTTCTTGGTGCTGGGGCTTCTGCTGATTGCTGCTTCTGGAGCGTGGTTGCTTCTGCTGATGCTGCCTTCTGGTGGTGGTGCTTTCTGCTGATGGCTTTGGCTTCTAGGGGGGGTTTTTTTGGCTCTCTGCTGGTGCTTACTCTGCTGGGCACTGCCTCCTGGTCCTGCTGGTCCTGCTGGTGCTTTACTCTGCTGGCGATGCTCCTGGTCCTGCTGGTGCCTCCTGGTCCTGCCTGGTGCTCCTTGGTCCTGCTACCTGGTGCTTTGCTGGTCCTGCTGGTGCTGCTGGTCCTGCTTTTGTCTTGCTTACTGTTTTGTTGCTGCTGCTGCTGGTGGGCTCGCATGGTGTGGAGGAGCAGCCCCTACAAAAACTCGGAAGCCCTTCTGATGAGGGCCCAATATGGCCCTGCCAAAGGAGGAAGCAGGCAGGACGGCCATGTGAACGAGAGAGGAGCAATACACAATCGCAAGAGGAACATGAGGAGGAGGTGCTGGAGTGGCTGAGAAGAAGAATGAATATCTATTGCAGAAGGGACACAGGCTCTATTGAGACACCAAAAGGAAGCAGGCTGCTTGGCAGAGAGAAGCGTGGAGAGCCTGGCTACATTTCGGAGGTGCTCCTCAGCTGTGGAAAGCACGATGCACACCTTGGTACTGGAAAAGCTCACCTCAAAGAAATCTGCGCCAGGCCACGGTTCAAGCTGATGGACAGAGAACCTACGTTGATTGGCCAATGGTGCACGCTTCTTGAGTAGGGTGAGATTCCGCCACCGAGGAGCAGCCCCCCTCACAACCCTCTCTCTCAGGCAGCCTGCTGAGAGCCAGTTCCTCTTCTGGCCAAAAGTCAGCTTCCTGTGTCCAGGCAGGTATCTGCGGCGAGCGTGCACGATGCGAGACCCCCCGACAGCTGTCACTACCCATGGCGGAGGCGGTTATGGAGGACCCCCTGATGCAGTGGGGAGCAAGGAAGGGCACTTCCACCACAGCCCAACCCGCATCCACCCCAGCTCCACCTCCACTGAAAGGCAGCAGAGGCAGACTGGAGAGGCAGAGCCACCACTGTCCTGCTGGAATCAGGGACACCATCAAGGAGCAGCGTAGATCTCCTCTCTCAGCGGGTACACACTGATGCCCCATCTCCAACCGCAAGCCCTTCCTCACCTAACATCAAACCAGGCCCTCATGAAACATGTCGGAAGCCCAGCATCAGGTGGTGTAAGGACAGGATCCACTGATCTTTTTTCACAACCCTTCCAGACCAGCTTTGAACCTGCTCTGACCCAGTCCAGGGCCTTGCTCCTCCACCCCAGGTGATGTCACTGCCCTTTCAAGGCTTTCCACAGGCCCTCTCCTACCAAGGACATGGCTACTCAGGAAGTCCAAGCAGCAACAGGCAGCCCTTCCAGTCCAGCACAGTTATACATCAGATGCCACTCGCGTGCCACTTGATGCACCGATGCCAGCCACGCCACCGATGCCAGCCACCGCACTGATACCAAGCCATGCCACAGAGGCCACCGACGCCATCGCTGCCACCGATGCCACTCCTCACCCAGCTGCAGACCAGACAGCCCCACTACACTGCTCCTTCCTCCACCCCACAGCCAAGCCGGCCTCAGAACATCTGTTATCAGTATTGGGGCTGACACCGCATGTCATGGAGGAAGGGGCTCTCAACAACACGGGGGCTGAGCCAGCTGTCTGAGAGCTTCCTCAACACACTGTCCCCTGTGGTCCTCTTGGGGCCAGGCACCCCAGTGGCGCCTCAGACCAGCACTCCAGCAGCAGCCACCTCCACAGCAACCTGGACCTTCTATCCCTGAGACGATGGGAATGCCTCAGACTAACTGAGAAGAGTGCCAGAGACTGGGTGGCTACCTGTTGACTTTATTTTTTGCTTTGGACACTTGATTTGGGTCATTTTCTTTTACAGCTTTTTATTAATAAAGATTATCTTTGCTTCACACACTTGCTTCATTATTTTTGTCAATAAAGTCTTGGTGGAAACTTTTAGAAATGGTTTAAGCCTTTGCACGCTTGTGGGATGGGTAAGGACAGCAGTGGATGGGGCAGGGATACCTGTGGAATGGGTAATAGCTGTGGGATGGCAGGGATACCTGTGGGATGGGCAGGGATACCTTTGGAATGGGTAATAGCTGTGGGATAGATTAACCTTCAGTGCAAGCATAGTGGGACTGTATGGTCCACCCTCCTAGGTGCCACACCTTTGGCCCTTTATATCAATAATAATGTAATCATTCATCCACACATGTCAACATAAACACAACTCTTTATTAAATGCCCTGTTCATTGTAGGCCCACCCAACATACATGGCACAATCTCATCAGTGTGATGAGACAGGCTGAAGGAAGCATCCATTAATCATCTATCATCCTGTCTTGCCACTCCACTGCTCCAACTGGGGAGTTGCACCAGTGTTTCAGGAGGTTGCGCTGCTTCTTCCCTTCACGTGAAGCTCTGTTGGGCTTGCACATCCACAGTGTCTATCAGGTTTCGCCCTTGCTTCCGTTCACCAGGCTCCCATGTTCCCATTGCCTTGTTGAGGTCCACGAGCCTGTTCTGCAAGACTGCTGGGTAGCGGGTGTGCATGAGATTGTGCAGGATGCAGCAAGCTTCCACGATCCTCCTCATGGTCTCTGGGCGATGCTGCATGGTGGTGAGAAGTACCTGGAACTGTTGGCCAGGATGCCAAAGGCGTTTTCCACCACCCGCCTTGCCCTGGACAAGCCTGTAGTTGAAGATCTTCTCTTCATGGGTGAGGCATCTGGAAGTGTAGGGCTTCATGAGGTAGGTTCTGAGGGACAAGACGTCATCCCCCACGATGAAGTAGGGCACATCTTGCATGTCGTTGGGCAGGGGTCTGGATCTGGGAAGCCCATGATGAGTTGCATTCCAGCCCCTCTTTGAGGTCACTGGCGTTGTATATCTGGGCATCTGAAGATGAGACATTGCCTGAAGCATCGATGTACATGAACTTGTAGTCAGCATTGACCATGGCGAATAGGATGATGCTGAAGAAGCCCTTGTAGTTGAAATAAGTGGACCCTGACTTGGCTTGAGCTTTGCAGGCCATGTGCTTGCCATCTATGGCTCCAACGGTATGGGGAAGTTCCACTTCTGATACCACTGCTCTGCAACTTTCTTCCAGCCTTGTTTCAGTGGTGGGGCACTGGAGGAGCTCCTCCAGGTATTCTTCGATGATGGCCTGCCACCACTTCTCTGACCACAATGCTGATGGTGTTGTGTGGCACCCTCCAGCCGCTACTGCATGCTCCCTGTAGGTGGTCCCGGAGGCCAGGTGGCGCAGAGTCAGTGCCATCTTGAGCCCGGGTCCAGGCTGGGCCGGAAGCTGGTGTTTGCCTTGGTCAACCTGGGTCTCAGCCGCTCCACAACTTCATCAAACATGGCTGGAGGCATCCTCATGAAGTTCTGGAATGCACAAGTGTCTTCGTTCCTGAGCTCCACCATCAGCTTGTTGTACAGTCCGTTCTTCTGCTCTTCTCCCGATCCATCTTCGACCCAGACACTTCTTGGACACCTCCTTTTCTTCCCGTAGAACAGTTGAAAGAGCCTGTAGATGGCTTCGCACTGTTGCAGAACGATGATGGCTACCAAAAGGACTGTGTTACGATCCATGGTGGACATCAATGGATGCTGTGGGAGAGCAAGAGCCAGATGAAGGCTGCAGAGGTCTTGCACAACAGGGCTGCTGGACTGAAAGTGAGATTCAGGTGATGTCCTCCCCTTTTTATTGGCAATATAGGTTTTCCACTTAGGTGTCCTTTTGCACCTCTAGGCATCCTCTAGACATCCTTAATATCAGAGATAGGTCCCCTCTGTGAACTTTTTTTCCGTTTAAAATGCTTTCTTTGCAAGCTGCATCCGCTTTCATCCTTTCTCCGTCTGTGCTACTAATGCTGCACATCCGTTTCTCTTCTCCCTGTGTCCATTTTCTGCTGAGTGGATTTGAGTTGCGCGGATGCGCAGCGCGATGCCTAGCGGATATAGTGGATGTGTAACGGATGACGACGGATGTAGAGCGGATGCTCCCCCGTATGCGTTGCGGATGCAGAACGGACGCATTGGATACATTTTCCGCTCAAAAAGTTTTGAGCATCTCAAAACTTTTGAGCGGATGGAACCTCAGTCGACGGATGCTGGACGGATAGAGAGGATGAAAAACGGAGGCAGTGAGTACAGAACGGATGAATCGCATTAACCAACGATGGTAAGTGTCTCTTCTGTTTTACATCCTCTTTCCATCCATTGGTGCAGTGTGACATGGGCTTAATGTTCTTTATCAGAAAGGTTAATGGCAACTTTTTTAACAATGTGAGGAAACCTTGTTTCACTGATTAATTGGTGGCAGAGGTTCTTGTTATTTAAAATGTCCATTATATCATCCTAGCAATTGGTACTATGGTGATCTTACTTATGTGAATTACTTTATAATATGCAATTTATGCCATTCATAAATAAATAAGAGGCCACCCAAGGCAGTGATAATGCCCCACCCATCTGTAGACAGAGAGGCAAGGCGATGGCCTGACCACGTCCTCCTCTGAGCTGAGCCCCGCCGAGTCAGTGCCTCTGCCTGATTCCCATGCCGCTGCAGCGTTTGGAGCTGCCGGCACATTTGGAGATGCGTGGGGACAGGGATGAGCTGGGTGAGGGGTGGAAAGGATTGGCGGCTTTGACTCTCTCTGCCAGACCCACCGGCCAGGGAAGCAGAGCTGCAGTTGCCTCACCTCCCTGTCTGTGGACGGGTGGATGCTATCACTGCCTCAGGCAGCCTCTCCCGGTGGCCCCTTTAGGTTTGGGCTGGAGGGACTTGAGAAGGAAGCCAAGCTTGGGTTGGCCCAGCTCTTTTGCTTGGCAGGCGGGCACACACCTGCAGCTCACTTTCCCGGCTCTGCCCAGCCCGCAAGGCTCTGGTGCGCCCTGGCAGATGAGTGGAGGGCTGGTAGGGAGATGCTCGCTGCCTTGGTGAGAGCTCGCGCCACTGGGCAGGAGGGCCCGCCTGTCAGTTGTGTAGGGCACCTAGGTGAAGCTCTTCACGCTCTGCCAGCGCCAGGCAGGAATGGCGGCTGGGCGCTTGTCCGGGATGGGGCTGATCCTGAGCTGCAGCCCGGGGAGATTCTCCTCCCCATGTGGGTTGGGCTGCCTCTCGGCAGGGGAGGCTTTGTCGTACCGGTAGTAGGGTGTCATTTTTAAAAGAATTGGCTTTGCCTTCGAAGGCGAAGGAAGGCGGCGACAGGAGCACCTGAAGCTGAGTGTCTCTTGCTGGGCTGCGGTTGCAGGGAGGAGCCCTGTCTGGCTGCGCGTGGCTGCACCAAACGCCGTGGCATTGCTCTAAACACTGCGGCAGCATGGGAGAAGGGAAAGCAATGGTGGCGGAAGGTCTCGATACAAAGTGCCCCACCAACACAGAGGTCAACATCCCCAAGCCGTCGCTGCCTGCCCACTCGAGGATACAAGGGGGGGGGGAAATTAAGTCATCCCCTAAAAGACGGCCTAGCCATTTTTTCGGGGGTCAAAAAAAAATAAGGCCCGGCCTTATTTTGTGAGAAATACGGTAATATTGATTATATTGTGAAATCATTTGCTATCTTAAATATAAAGCTGCTTTTATAACAACTTGATATATAGTGGAGGGCTAGCTCTTTGTACAACTTCATTTATTATAAAAACAATAAATTAATTTGTATGCCTTTTAGGGAGCAGCTGCTGAACACACACACACACACACAAATATTTCTGCAGATTTAGTAACAGTCCCTAGGTGAAAGTTTATTGTGATCACAATGAGTGGTATATATCCTGTCACTTTAATTCTGTATCTTAATTTCAGAATTCCCCAAGTATTTTGAGCCAGGAGACAATACATTTGAGTCCTATGTTGGCACAAAGCCAACTGAATGACCTTGGGCCAGTCATAACTCTAGGAAGAAGGCAATGGCAAGCCAATTCTGAAAAACTTGTGAAGAAAACTGCACGTACTTTTCCAGATAGTTGTCAGGACTTATGAGGACTCAAAAGCAACAATAACAAAAAAATTGGAAATTTTTGCTGCAGTAAATCTTACATTTTCTATAAAGCATATATGATAGAGTAGTATGCAAGAGTGCATCTTTGTTTTTTGCCTTTCTAGTGTATATCACTTTATACAAGTGCCCTACTGAGATGCATTTTAATCTCAAGCTAGTTCTGCTGTACACTTAATAAATAACAGAGCACTGCTGATGATGCCATTAGCTTCTGCTATGGATTTATAGTAGAAATTAAATCAAAGCCTCAAACATACATTTAAATATTGCAGTATATTTTCCACCAGCAGATAGTTTCAGACTCTGGATCATTATGCTGTATATAGTAGCAACAAGCCTTCCTGCTCTGATCTGCATTCAGTCAGTCTAACAACTTCCAGTACAAAGCCCTGGCATAGTTTTTCTCCACTCACTGATAGTGCTTAAGAAACTGGATGTAATTAACTGTGTCATTTTTTTTCTACCCTTATTGAAAAAATAGGAATCTCTTTATAGATAAAACTGGTACACATGTAAAATATTTGAATATCTGCTTAAGAAATATTTTATTTATACAAAAATCTAGAAACATTTAATTGGTAGAGGAATTGCTGAAGTTGTTAGGAACAATGAATAATTGAACCACAATCAAGGACAGAGACAGGAACTGGAAGAAGAAAATGAAGATGTAGGAGAGTAAGACTGGATAATTAAGATAAGTGAAGATAGAGATTAGTTATATGAGAAATACTGAGCTGAAACGCATAACTGAGAAATCTATGAAACAATACTGATGTTTAATTAAAATGTGTGTTTTATCACTTTCTTTCTCTAATGCTAAACAATGAGTTGCTAGCTTCTTTTTGGAAAAAAAAGTTTGACTGGACCATCTGCTGACCTAAAACAGTATTGCAATGGCTTACTGTAATGCTTATGAAGTTCCTATCAAGCAGCACTTGGCAATATTAAATTAACATATTAAAATAATTAAACATTATTTTGTTATTTTTCCACTCCAGTAATTTATGAATGGCATTGTGCTATTTTACAATTGATTTTTTACCCCAACAATCACACTGGAAATCATTGTTGCTTGTATTATACACAAGTGAGCTTTAAATGTCTATTGCGTGCTGCACATTTTTAAAAATAAGCCAATTTTTTTTTTCACTATAGACCATTTCAGCAGCTGTATTCAGTAGTTGGCACCAGTAGGAGAGCTGTGCAACATTAAACATTATGGCTTCCTAAGCATTTCAGGTGCTATTCCATTGTATCAAGCTTTCCATTATTTTTGGCAGGACACCTTAGGAATGTCTACTTCGTTCAACTGTAGCTTGGATGCCAAGATCATGCTGGGGCAAAAAAAGGCTTCCAGTAGAAAGCAAAGCAAAGCAAAACAAATCAAAGCAATACAAAGGAAAGGAAAGTAAATTCACTATTTTCAGGACCATGAATTAAAATGATCAGATTGTGATCAGTCTGGCAACTAAGAAGATAGAACCTATTTGCCAGACTGAATGGATTCTCAAGGTCACTGCTTTATTGACTTGGATGTAATACTCAGAAAACTGTCAATCTATGGAAATAAAAACCAGACTTTACTTATGCCTGTGTTGGTATGAGGAAAGGAGGCAGACTGAGTATAAATTTAAGAAATTGCTTGTCAATAAAACACTTGCTTAGAGCACTTCTATATACTGTTGGCTGCTTTATAAACTTAATAACTTATTTAAGGTTACTAAAATTATAACTAAAACTTGTTTTTAGAGAACAACTAAAATGTTGTTGAAAGGAAAACCTGAACCCTATTTTCATATTTACATCATAACTGGCACCCTTTGTTTGATATGATGCAAAAATATTATTTAATCGTAGTTGCAATGTGAACTTTTGCTTAAATGCCCCTGACATGTGGATCTTGTGTAACCTTTGCTTTAACACAGAAAGTATGTTTTCTGATGGTAGTTACATTAGTCTGTGGTAACTTTATTATTTTGTGAGTTACGTGAAATGTTAGTTTGTGATTTTTATTTCATGTTTTCAAGAGAGAGAGACTACAAATAACCAACCAGTATTGCAGGTCTAAAGAAAATCACTTTGGTCTAATAATTAAGGCACCAATATAACAACCAGGAGACAGTGAGTTCTGGTCTTATTCTGGAGACAGTGTAGTCTAAGGTAGAAAGCCAGCTGGGTGACTTTGAGTCAGTCAGTCTGTCTCCACACACTGCATCAGACTCAGGCAACAAGCCAGTTGGTCAATTCCTTTGCTATCAATGGATCAATACTTGGTTGATCTGGGGGGGGGGGGGGGGGGGNGGGGGGGGGGGGGGGGGGGGGAGGAACCAGGTTCTGCACTTGTGGGAAAATGCTAGGAAAAAAATTGAATGAGGTCTAATGGTAAAAAGTATTAGGTTGTATTCAAATATTTATTTTTTGAGGTTCTCTTTTAAAAGATTAGTTTCAGGTCAGTTTCAATTGAAAGTATCTTCTTTCACTTTGAAAGGGGAAACCAGACCATAGTAGCAACTGAAGACTATAATTTCAGCAGTAAAAGAAGAAAAGAGAAATTTGTAAGCCTTCCAATTCGCATTTTGCATGACTTCAGTTAAGAAATAGAGACATAGCATTTCTCACATGTATATATTCAAAACTGGAGTGGAAATGATGAATAAAATCCCTATCAGAAATTTCATGAATTTCAATTAAAATGAACTCAGTTCTACTACATCCATCTGCATGACAAAGCCTCTGTGCATCATGGCTGTTGCAAATCTTTAATATCAAAAATCCTAAGTGCACTGTGAGTTACAAAGACATTATATGGATCCTGATTATATGTGAACTGCCCTATGTACACAAAGCTTCTTCCTATTCTTCATTTTATTTGCCAATAACAGAACATTGTTTCTTCCTGTTCTGTATAAAATAGTCTACTCCAAATCCTCGACTGTGATTGGCTAGAAAAGCCAGCATAGGGATTGGATAGGAACCAATCCAAAAGAGCCGCCAAAAGGCAGCAAAACCAAGTAACTGTCATTGGCCATAAGCCGGCAGGCAAGCCGTATATAAAGGCTGCCGCGGCAAGAGCCAAACTGTTCCGTTTTCACTTAACTGCTTGAAATAAAGACTTTTACTGTTGGAACCTGGTCTACCTCGCGTTTTTCCGGACGGAACACTGGCGACGAAGGTGGGATCGTCCTAAAATGTGAGACTGTTTCACGCGGCGGAATTGAAACCCAGGCTTGAAGCAATGGCCGGAAATAATGCACCGCCTGCAACACTTCAACCCCAATGAAGAAGATTGGGAATCCTACGTAGACCGTTTCCAAATGTACTCAGAAAGTAACGAGATGGAAGAGATCTCAAACCAGCATAAGAGGGCTGTCTTCTTAACGCATTGTGGACAATGATATTCAAAATGGCCAAGGCATTGGCGAAGCCCAGAGACGTAAAGCAAATGACCTGGGCAAACTCCAGTGAATGTTGAAGGCTCATTACGCACCAGTGGTGTCAACCTTATCAAACGGCACGAATTCTACCGAAGGGACCAAAAAGAAGGCGAAACCATCGCTGATTTTGTGGCAGCCCTCCGACAACTGGGGGGAGCATGTGAGTTCTTGAACTTAGATGAAGCCATGCGAGATCGAGTAGTATTGGTTTAAAAGACTCTAATTTACAAAGTAAATTGCTAAATAAACCCAACAATAACCATGGCTGAAGCAATTGCAGAAGCCACAGCTGCAGAAGCTGTGAAAAAGTCAGTGGCCACCATGAACAAAATGAACGCGAACAACGACAAAACGAGCCTAACCAGAGGGAAAAAGCAATTTCCCACCACCACACACCATGAAGATTTGCCGAGACATCAGAATCCAGAGAGGAAGACGATGAGGTCCACCGCCTATATGCCAACAAAAAAAGGCACGAAGAAAGAAACTGGCGGAATGCGCCAGTTGCAGAGGAAACCACCCTCGAGCCAATTGCAGATTCCTTGATGCCATCTGCAGAGCTTGTAAGAAAAGGGGACACATCGAGAAGGTCTGTAGGAATTGAAAAAATAACAGCCCTAACCGACGCAGTAACTCTCCCCCACAAGCTGAATCAAAACAAGCCGGGAGAAAGTGGGAGCGCAATAAATGAGCCAGTAACCGAGAAAAGACCCATCAAACTGTCACTATCGGAAGCGCTCATACGGAAAGCGGAAAAAAAGTTAAAATCATCGTAAAAATTGAAGGCAGCCCCTGTGAGATGGAGGTCGATTCAGGGTCTTTCCTGTCAATGGTGTCATGGGACACAATCAGACAACTGGTCCCAAATATTAAACTAAAAGAGCTCCAGAAACAAAAATTAACTCTGAAGGACTACCAAGGGAATCGAATCCCTGTGGTAGGGATGTGTCTAGGACATTTCCGAGTTGCTTACAAGCAGCATGTCGAAGTCCTGGCTCTGACAATAGTCAACCGAGACCGACCCAGCCTCCTGGGCATCGAATGGTTCGCACCATTGGGCCGTCGGAATGACCGGAGTAGACCGAGTGGCTGCAACCGACTGGGAAGAAAACCTGATCCATGAGTTCCAGGACGTTTTTGATGGCTCCCTAGGCAGGTATCGGGGGACCTACAATTTCCTTTAGCTTAGACCCCAGGTGGGCCCCTAGAAGATTAAAGGCAGACGAGTTCCCTTTGCATTAAAAGCAAAAATAGAGAACAATTGAATAAATTAATTGACCAAGGGGTTTTGGAACCTGTTGACCATGCTAAATGGGAGACGCCAATTGTAACACCGGTTAAACCTGATGTGGTCGGTACGCATCTGCGGAGACTACAAGGCTACCCTGAACCATGCGCTGCAACAAAGCTCCTACCCAGTGCCAGTCCGTACAAACATTTGCGACACTCACTCGGGGGAGGAAAAATTTTTGATAAACTAGATCGAGCACAAGCTTACCAACAGCTTCCAGTAGACCCTTAACGGCCGAGGCACAGACAATTAGTGACTCCAAAGGGCATTCAAGTGTAACAGACTTCAGTTTGGAGTGAGTTGTGGCCCCAGGCATTTTCCAAAGCCTCATGGAACGCCTATTAAATGGAATAAAAGGGGTCGTACATATTTTGATGACGTCCTGATTTCAGCTAAAGATACGACCCAACTAGAAAAAAGACTAAGAAATGTACTAACAAAATTTAGAGAATCCGGTCCTGAAAGTTAAAAAAGAAAAATGCTGCTTAATGACTGATCGCATTGAATTTCTGGGCTACTAAATTGATGGAGAGGGTATACACCCTACTGAAAAAAAAGTCAAAGCCATTAAAGACGCACCCACAGCCAAAAAACAAAACGGAATTGCAGGCAATTTTGGGTTTAATAAATTTCTATAATGTATTCCTCCCCACAAAACATCAATAGCGGAACCATTACACCATTTTGCTGGATAAGAAAACTAATTGGACTTGGGGTCATAGAGAGCAAAAAGCATTCCAGAAAATAAAAAATTTATTAACATCAAACACCGTTCTTATCCAATTTAGTAACACACTTCCATTGATGGTAAACTGCGACGCCTCACCGTTTGGAGTCGGTGCCATCCTGAACCACCATATTGCCAGATGGGAGAGAGGCACTCGTCGCTTATTACTCAAGGACTCTGTCTAAAACAGAACGTAACTATAGTCAACTAGACAGAGAAGCCCTGGCAATCGTCGCGCGGAGTGAAACGTTTTTCAATGAATACCTTTATGGAAGAACATTTTTGATTGTAACGGACCATAAACCGTTGCTAGAAATTCTGGTTGGGAAACAAGTCTACACCGAACATTTTATCCCCATGGATGACTAGATGGTCAGAATTCCTTGCAGCATACTACTTACATATTGACACATTGACCCGGGAAGCAAATCTCCCATGCAGACTCATTAAAGCAGAGCACCGCTGCCAATGACGGAGGAAGACCCGGCACCAACAATGACAACCCTGCAAATAGAAACATGCCCCGAACTACCAATATCTGCAAACGATGTTTGCCAGAGCCACCGCAAAGGGACGCCAGTGACTGCCACATATTAAACTGGGTAAGGTAAAGGCTTGGCCGGAAAACCAAAAAACTGAAAACTTTAAACCTTCGGGACCAGACAAACTGAACTCTCAATTCAAAAAGGTTGTTTATTGTGTGGGTGATTCAGTGTAGTAATCCTCTTAAACTACAGACTAGGTTGTTGGGTAATGCTTCACGAAAGGCCCCACCCTGGTATCGTAAAAATGAAAAGTCTCACTAGAAGCTATGTCTGGTGGCCTGGTTTAGATAAAGATATCGAATATTGGGTTGCCACTTGCACTAAATGTCAGAAAACCAGGCCTTCCCCACACAAAGCACCCATAAGGGACTGGGAGACCCCACGAAGCCCTGGTCTCGGATCCACATTGATTTCGTGGGTCCTACTAGGGGGCATACCTTTTTTAATTGTCCATAGATGCATACTCAAATTGGCTGGAGGTTGTAGTAATGTCATCTACGACAACCGAGGCGGTCATGAAACAACTTAACAAACTTTGTGCAACCCCTGGCTTGCCGGACGTCCTAGGACGTCTGACCAACGGGCCACAATTAACCGCCATCCAATTTGAACAATACTAGCCTCCCGTAGGTATACGCCATCACTGACCGGTCCGGCCCACCCAGCAGCAAATGGTTAGGGCGGAGAGAATGGTCAGGTTTTACCAAAGAGGGTTTGAGAAAATGGACCTTGGGGATGTTCCAGAATAAAATCAAACCGTCTACTCAACCCTCCAACATATCACACCCAGCACCGTAACCAACAAAAGCCCAGTGGAATTATTAATGGGAAGAAAACTTTAGGTCACAATTAGACAGGTTTGCACCAAATTACACATTGGAAAGACCCCCCGACTCCTCCAGCCGTTGCCGAACATTTGAAATCGGTGACCTAGTCTACGCAAAAAATTTACCAGGGCCCCCTATGGCTTCCAGCCACAATCACACAACTCACAGGCCCCCAGTCCTACCGACTACCGTAGACGATGGCAGGGAATGGAAGCGCGCACATAGACCAGCTTCGCTTCCCGAAACATTGAAAGAAATACCAACGCACAACCACAAAAAATAAAAATCGACGAAAACAAAACCAAAGAAGGGGGGGAAATACAGAAAATAATAAAAACTTTTAAAATAAACCAGAACATCTAACAATCAAAAAGAGCAAAAAGGAAATTTATTGGTTAGATGAGACTTGCGAAAATAAATCCAGACGAAGGGCCAGCCATGCCAGCTCGACCTGCCCGGAGAAACCAGGAAGGAGCAGCAAGGTCACCAGCCTGAGAAACTCAAGTGGTAGCAAAATGGCCGACTCACCTTCCAGGCGGTTCCATGGAGAAGAGCCGGAGAGAACAGCAACCCCATCCGAACGGTTGAGAGTCTCCAGCGAAAATGAACCGCACAAGTCCCAGTAGTATCCGAAGAAGCCCACCTACCTGCACGACTACATCACCACGTAGGACTAAACCAAGGGGGAGGGGTGTTCTGTTTAAAATAGTCTACTCCAAATCCTCGATTGTGATTGGCTAGAAAAGCCAGCATAGGGATTGGTTCACTAGGAACCAATCAAAAGAGCTGCCAAAGGTGGCAAAAACCAAGTAACTGTCATTGGCCACATGCCCAGGCAAGCCGTATATAAAGGCTGCGCGGCAAGAGACAAACTGTTCCGTTTCACTTAACTGTTGAAATAAAGACTTTTACTGTTGGAACCCGGTCTACCTCGCGTTTTTCCGGATGGAACACTTCCAATAATTTATCATAGAAAGAAATTACAGAGTTTTAGAGGACTTTTTTTCTATACATCCCAAGATTCTTCTAACAGGCATATAATAGAACATCCAAGCATGTTGATGACTTCTGGTTTATTGAAAGAGGTACCAATTGGAAAGTTTTTTTTTTTAAATAGTTCTTCTGATTTGCATGGCAATCAATTTGTGCAACTGAATTGTTCAATTGTGTTTGGGATCAGACTAATCTTTTAGTTCTAAAGTGATCCCAGTGGTGGTAGGAGCACATGGATCTGTGACTTCTAAGCTGGCAGAGTGGCTCCCACAGATTCCAGGAACAATATCAAAGTTTCCTGTTCAGAAGTGTACAGTGCTTAGATACTGTTTAGATACTGCGCAGAACCCTCAAACTTCCAGGCCTCTAGTGGAGGACCTGATATTAAAGAAGACACATACCACTCATAGGGGTGAGTAGTGCTTTATTTTAAAAAAAAATACATGTTTTTTTATGTATTGACCTTATCTTTTATATTCTGGGGTCCTTTTTAAACTAGAAATGTGGATAGAGGATAAGTTACATTTGTACAGCTGCACTTTTATCCTGTCATCTAATCCACACCATATTGCAAGCCTAGGTGTAATGTAGATCACAGATGGTTAGGTCTCAAGTCTATCTTTTTTTTAACTAGAAGCCCAACATCCTGTAGGCTGTTGTTACAGAGTTGAAGAATAAAAGTATACTGAACATATTATGATTCTGTTTGCTTTATCAAACATATTTTTTACTCTCATTTTTACGCAGAAATATTCCTTCTTCATTTTGACAGCCTAATTTAGATATAAGTAAGATATATAGTGCTTGCTTCAGTTAAACAAGTAAAAGTCAGAAAACAACTGTAATCACCCAGAAATTGCCCCCAAATCCACCTGTTGTCATTACAGAGTAGGACAGATTTTTACAGAACATTTCTTCTCTTTTTGTAGTTTTGGTCAGACAAAATATTAAGTGGAATTTAATTGTGAATCAGCAGCATTACTTTTGCAAGTAAATCAGTAAATCCTACTCTGGCAGAATAGAACAACAGGACAGAACAACAGAATTGGAAGGGACCTTGGAGTTCTTCTACTGCAACCCCCTACTCAAGTATGTGGTTTGCTATGTTATGTTTATGTGCAAATGGGACCTCTGGATTATTTCTCCTTGAACAAACCAGAACCAAAAATATGTGTTAGCGATGGCAGTTCTGCTAGTCCCATCTGCTAGTGCAGTTAGGTGAATTGTTAGTTGTTATCATTAGTCAAGAAGCTCATGCTTCTCCTGCCTTGACACTGTCACTTCCATTTTAACTTTCTCTATCCATCTCTATCTCTATCTCTCCTTAATGTTTGGCTGCCCTTCACTTTTCTGCAACCTACCCCTCACCTCTGTCATGGCTCCAGCTGACTATCACTATGTTCTTTATGTTAGTGATGAGGTGTGCTGAGCAAGGCAGTTGTTGGTCCTTCAGGAGGCCACCCCAGGAAGAGCAAGAAGTTTCCTTGGCCAGGTACAGTAGGAGGAAGAATTGATAAGAATCAGCTGGGGTTAACAAGAGGCAATAGATGTAGGTGATTCAGAGTGCACAGCAGCCAAATGGATGGAGATAGGAGCAAGATGGGTGAGGTGGTTGAAGCTCATGTTATGATCATAAGTATGGCTGGACTGCCAAGAGAAATTTTGTTCACATGACCAGACAGGCATTGCAATAGTCATAACTTCAAGAATGGCCATAATTACTATTTGTTCTATGCCATATTAATTTCATATAGGAAAGCAAAGATATAGTTGATTCATGTACTATAAACTAGTGAGCGCAGGTGTGAGAAATGTATGTTGAGACATATCAGTGGAATTAAAAAGAATTTGATTTTTTAAAATATTTTGGCTTTAATATATCAAAAAGATAAAAGGTTACTAAATATTATCCAAAAGTCATTAAAAATACAGATCAATTTTATAGATGTACAATATTTTGTTTGAAAAACATTTGTCAGCTGTAAAATTGTGTTGTTAATATTGGTAGAACACTTATTTTTAATGTGTAAATAACATGTGTAAACAACAATTCAATCTGTCATAGTAAAACTATTATGTTGAAAAAAATGTATGAAATCATAAATACTTCTACTTTCATGTTTATGTTCAAGTCTTGAAATAGACAAGGCTAATAAAGGAAAAAATGAGTAAGGAGTAACTCTACATCTCATCTCTTTTCAATCTAAATGTTATAGCAGTTATGATTTTTTATTACAAATATAATTTGCTTTTCTTCTAAGATTTTATTAGTGCATATAAATTAATAAAATTTAATCAACACATTTGGTGTTCAAGAATTACTTATCTCAAACCACTCTGCATAATTTTATGTCTCAATTTTAGTTTTGGGGTGCCAAACACTGTTTGCTTGTTTCGTCTATTTTTTGATTCAGGAGTCCCTTGTGTAGATATAAGAACATACATCTAATTAATTAATTTGTACTAAAATTTGCCTCTTTATTTTTCTTAATGTAATGCTTGTAACATTTATTTTTCTCTATTGGAATGAGGAATGGTTAAGATGATATAGTGCAGAGACTAATGAATTCCATACGCTTGGGAGAGTCTCTAGATTTTTTTTCTCTTTTTTGTCATTGGAACAAAAGTGTTCTTTGTGGCATGAATAGTTGTTTACAAATTTGCACCAAGTTGTATCAGATGCAGTCCTTCTTGGATAGACATAGCCATGTTTCAGTCATCCATGTCATAACAAATTCTTGTTTTAATTACTGAAGTGTGTTGCAATGAGGTTGCAAAATTTTTATTAATGCAAAATATGAGACCTAGAATCCAACTGGAATTGGATATTATGCTGTATGCCATCTCCATTGTCTTCTAATTTATTTGCATTTTCTTTCTTATAAAACTCCTTATTGGAGTATGTTATATGAAAATTCCTCTTTTATAGCCCTAAAATCAATTGCAGAAGCTCTCATATAAATAGACAAAAATGTGGCATTTTGAGTAGCCACTTGAGGAGACTTTTCTCATGATAGCCTTTGTGCTTGGTAGAATCTTACTAGTCCTTCCATAGGCATGAATGCTGGCTGCATGACTTTGGAGTTCTCTCTCCCCCTCCCCCCCTCCTCTCCATTTCTTTTTCTTCCAATACTTTGAAACTATTTTTCGCCTACTTTTAGAATAGCATATACTAATTTCCTCATTAAAATTGCATAGCTTTCACTCAGAGTAATGTTACTAGCATCAAACATTTAAAGTTATGACAGACTATATAGGAATTTGAAACTTTGTTTCTCAAGATACCCATGTATCCATGTATAGATTTGTTTGACTGAAAAATTATTTTACCCTTTCTGATCTAAAGCCCATGTCACACTGCACCAATGGATGGAAAGAGGATGTAAAACAGAGAGAAACACTTACCATCCGTTGGTTACTGCAAAATGCATCCGTTTTTGTACACTCAACACGCGTCCAGTTTTTCTTCCTCGCTCTATGCATACGGCAGCATCGCGATTCGACTGAGAGTTGCCAATCGCCTCATATAAAATGTAGTTTGAGCTGCTGCAAAAACTTTTAGGGGGGTGAGCGGTGTAAAATAGTAATCCAACGTGTCCTTCTGCATCTTGCTATGCATATGGGGGAAGAGCATCCGTTCTGGCGATCTGTCATCATCCAGTTAACGCATAACCGCTACAGATCCGGCTAGGCAGCGCACACCGGCATGTGCGCATGCGCCGCAACTCAAAATCCGCTCGCAAGCATATAGAAAGGCGGACAACAGGGAGGGAAAGTGAACGGACCCGCCGGAACGGACACAGAAGACATTTAGTAGGCCACAGAACGCGAGGAAAGGATTGAAAGCAGAATGCAGCTCAGTAACCAAAATGAGAGCAATTTATAATTCGGATAAAACATGTCGCAAGAGGGGGAAACCTAGCTCGTCGCGGATATTAAGGAGTCTAGGAGATGCCTAGTATGGATGCAAAAGGACACCTAGTGGAAAACCTAACAGTTGCCGGGTATAGAAAAGGGGAGCAACTCACCTGGGATCTCACGTTTTAGTTCCCAAGCAGGCCTCCTGTTGTGCCGACGCTTTCGCAAGCTTCATGCTGCCTCTGCTACTTCCACAGCATCTATTGATAGTCCACCATGGATCATTAACATCACTCCTTTTTGGTAGCTCCCCTCGTTCTGGGTCAACAGTGCGAAGGCTCCATCTATACAGGGCTTTTTCAACTGTTCCTACGGGAAGATAAGGAAAGCCCGACCCATGGAAACCGTCTGGGTCCGAAGATGGATGCGGCGAGAAGAGTCAGAGAATCGGACCTCGCTGGTAACAACATAGCTTGATGGGTGGAGACTTGGAGGAACAAAGTACCGGCTCGTGCAACTGTCCTAAGTAACATCACATGAGGAAGCAAGACTCGCTCTAGCCTCAGTTGGAGATGTTGACCGTAAGATCTGGTGGAGTGGGCGGCTGACACCACACGTGTATGGACCAAAGCAGAGCACCCTCACCGTCCGCGGCCGAACAGCCTGGACCACGCTGGGCTCAAGGTGGCCACTCGACTCCTCGCGCCACGCCATGGCCTCCGGGACACCACTAGCAGGAGCATTGCGTGGAGAGTACGGCTGGAGGGTGCCACACACAACACATCGCAGAGTCATTGACTGTGGTCAGAGAGTGGTGGCAGGGCCATCATCGAAGAAATAACTGTGGGAGCTCTCCAGTTGGCCCCCCACTGAAGAAAGGCTGGAAGAAAGTTGCAGAAGCGGTGGTATCACGAAGTGGCAACTTTCCCCCCACACCGTGAAAGCCATATGATGGCCAGAAAGACGTGACCTGCAACGCTCAAGCCAAGTCGGGGTCCACTTATTTCAACTACAAGGGCTTCTTCAGCATCATCCTATTCGCCATGGGTCACATGCCACTGACTACCAGAGTTTCATGTACATCGGATGCTTCAGGCAACGGGTCAGCTTCAGATTGCCGAGGTATAACAAGCCAGTGACCATCAAGGAGGGGCTGGACGCACCTCATCATGGCTCCTCAAGATCAGATCCCCTGCCCAACGACAAAAAAGAATATGCCTACTTCATGCGTGGGTGGATGACCCTTTCTCCCTCAGAACCAACCTCATGAAGGCCCTACACTTCCAGACTCCCTCACCCATGAAGAGAAGATCTTCAACTACAGGGTCTGTCAGGGCAAGACAGGTGCGTCGGAGGAACGCCTTGTGCCTCCTGGCCAACAGGTTCCAGGTAACTTCTCACCACCATGCAGCATCCCAGGAAGACTGTTGAGGAAGGATCGTGACAGCTTCGCTGCATGCTGCACAATTCTCATGCGCACCCCCGCTTAGCCCCAGTCTTGCAGAACAGGCATCCGTGGACCTCCACAAGGCTAATGGGAAATGGACGCCTGGGTAACTGGACGGCAAGGGCGAAACCTGATAAGATATCTGTGGGATGTGCAAGGCCCCAACCAGAGCTTTCACGGTGAGGAAGAAGCAGGCGCCAATCTCCTTGAAACACTGGTGCAACTCCCCAGTTGGAGGCAGTGGAGTGGACAAGACAGGATGATAGATGATTTAATGATGCTTCCTTCAGCCTGTCTCATCACCAGCTGATGAGATTGTTGCCATGTATGTTGGGTTGGGCTACAATGAACAAGGGCATTTAATAAGAGTTTGTGGTTTATTTCTCAAATGTGTGGAATCAATATAATAAACTAATAAATAAAGATATAAGGGCCACAAGGGTGGGCACCTGGGGAGGGTGGGCATATATGGTACCCACTATGCTTGCACTTGGATGGTTTACTATCCCACGAGGCTATATTACCCTGATCCATTATCGAAAGGCGTTATGCCATGCCCATGCCACAGGTATCTTAACCCTATCCCAAAGGTTATCCCTAGCCCATCCCACTGCTATGCTTACCTCATCCCAAAGGTATCCCTGCTGCTCTTCCCACTGGCCTATCTTGAACCCATACCACACAAGCAATGCAACCAGTCTCTGGCACTCTTCTTGGTCTACTCGGCGAGTCGTGTCGCCAGTCTCAAGGGATAAGGGTCCAGGTGGCTGTGGAGGTGGCTGGCTGCCGGAGTGCCTGGTCTGTAACACCAACTAGGTGCCTGGCCGAGAGGACAACAGGGGGACGGTGTGCTTGAGCGAAGCTCTCAGACAGCTGGCTCAGCCCCTGACTGTTGAGAGCCCCTTCCCTCCATGACATGGGGTGTCAGCCCTAGTCCGATTGACAGATTACTGAGGGCCATGGGCTTGGCTGTGGGGTGGAGGAAGGAGCAATGTAGTGGGGGCTGTCTGGTTCTGCCAGCTGGTTGGAGGATGGCCGTGGGTGGCATCCGGGTTGGGTGGGTGGCATCCGGTGGCGTGGGTGGCATCGGGATCAAGGGGCCTTCCAGTAGGCCACTGCGTGGTGTCCGATGAACATGTGCCTGGGCTGGTGTGGTGTCGTGAAGAGGGCTGCCTGCCTGTGCTGCGCATAATCCCTTGGTACCGTAGCGCTATGGAAGGTTGAGGGCCTTGGAAGTGCCTTGGATATGGAGAATGAACATCGCTGGGGTGGAGGAGCAGACCTGGACTGGGTGGCGAGCAGGTTCGCTTGGTCCTGTGGGTTTGTGAAGAAAGAATCGGTGATGGCCTGTTCCTTGCACACACCTGGTATCTGAGGGTTTCCGCCATGCCCATGAGGGTCTAGTTTACGATATAAAGTGAGGAAGGCTTTCTGTTGGAGGATGAGGAGGTCGGTGTGATACCAAGCTGAGAGAGGAAGATCTTTACGCTGCTCCTGAATGGTGTCTCTTAATGTCCAGCAGGCCGTGTGGCTCTGTCCCTCCGGTTTGTGCCTCTCTGCCTTTCTTGTGGAGGTGAAGCTGGGGTGGATTGCGGGTTGGGCTTGTGTGGAAGTGCCATCTCCGTTTCTCCCACTGCTGTCAGGGGGTCTCCACATGCCTCCGCACACGGGTAGTGACAGCTGTCGGGGGGTCTCCATCGTGGCCACGCTCACACAGATACCTCTTGACCTAGGAGGACTACGCGAAAGTGAGCTCTTCAGAAGAGCTCTGCCTCAGTGAGAGAGAGGGTTGGAGAGGAGCTGCTCCTCAGTGGAGATCCACCTCCAGGAGCTGCAGCTTGGCCAAAGCTAGCTCTCTGTTCAGCTTGACCCCGTGGCCTGGCCAGAATTTCTTGAGGTAGCAGCTTTCCGTACAGGTGTGCAGTGCTTACCACCAGCCGACGGAGAGCACCTCGAAGTGTGTACCAAGGCTGCTTCGCCATTCTCTCCTCCAGCAGCCTGCTTGCTTTTGGTGTCCCTATATAAGCCTGTGTCCGCCTCTACCGCCATAGATTACTGTTCTCCGTTCTCAGCCCAACTTCCAGCCACCTCAAGATCCTGCGGTGTTCCTGCTTCATATGGTGTATTGCGTCCTCTCCCCATGTCTCCGCATTGCCTGCCTCTCCCTCTTGGCAGGAACGAATGGGCCCTCATCAGAGGGGCTTCCAGGTTGTTAGGGGCTGCCCTCCAGACACCAACGACCACCGAGCAGCACAGCACCAGCAGACGACAGCATGACCAAGGAGTCAGCAGCGAGCAGAGTAAGCAACAGCAGGACCAAGCAGCACAGTAAGTGCCAGCAGCATGAGCAGACCAGGAGCCACCAGCAGGACAGGGAGCAACGGAGCAGGACCAGGAGCACCAGCGGACCAGCAGGACAGGAGCAACCAGCAGGACCCAGGAGCACCAGCAGGACCGCAGGATGTAAAGCACCAAGCAGAGGTAAAGCCCAGCAAAAGCCTCCCAGCAACCAGGAGCAGCGCATAGCGAGTAAGCACCACAGAAGCCCCCAGCACCGAGAGAAGTGGTCAGCAGAGTAAGCGACCAGCAAGAAGCCACCACCGGCAGAGAGCCAGGAGCTAGCAGAGTAAGCACCAGCCAAAGAGCACCCCGGCCATACAGATCTATTATCAGTTCCTCCAAGAAGCAGCCATCAGCAGAAGCCCCAGCCCCCAGAAGAGCGAGCCGCTCTGAACCAGAAGCCCCCAGCAGAAGCAAGAGTATAGGACAGGAGGGTGGGAGGGTGGCCACCATGTCCACTCTTGCAGCGGCTGGCAGGAGACTGGTTGAGGCTTTGCCTTCTTGACTTCCCCATGGTTGGGGGTGTTGCTGCTGGCTCTGGCCAGGCAGGCAGGCTGGCAAGCTGTGTATGGAAGCAGGTCTTTCCCTCTGAATAATTGACCTCGCTTGGGAGCTGCTTCCCTTTTATATCCGGCGGGGGCTGACGGCAAATGCATCCTCTCCCGCATCGCGCAAGGTGGGCACGCTAGAGTCTGCTTGGATCCGCTAGGCTTGCCGCTTCTGGCATCTGGCTTCATCCGCTCAGTGTCCGCTCTGCTCCGCTGTATCCGAGTTCTGCGTCTGCTTTGCTGCGACTCGTCCGCTGGAAAGCCTTGTCCAGATGTGCCATTACGCTCTCAGTCTGCTTCCATATCCGCTAGGCTTCCGTGGAGCATCCGCTTTCCATCCGCCCTACATCCTCCCCCCATCCATTCCTTTCCGTGTTGTCCGTTCTGGTTATGCAAATGTTTGCCCCTTTTGAGAGCGGATAACAACGGATGGAACATTTTTCTCGTCCGCTCTGTCCTTTTTTACAAACGTTTTGCATTTGTCAGCCAGTGTGACAGGGCCTTTAGGCTGAAAAGCTAACTTATATTAAATAAATAGAAATGCTGTAGTTGAGAGTTTTGCCTTTTTCCCACATTAAATGTTAATATTAGTATAATTCATTCTGAGCTTGAGAGAATGCCTTTACAAATAGTTGAGAGACTTGCAATGGAGTCGGTCTCTTTAGATCTAGATAACCGTTATCTCTGTTCACATAAATATCTATATTAAACTCTTGGTATTTGCCAAGTGATTTCATATGAGTGGCTTTAAAACCACTGGCCTCAAGATGAGGGGAAGTGCATATAGAAGATGAATTTTTTTAATTGTAAAACTAATAAAATTTGTTGAAAAAAAAAAAAAGATGAATTCACAGTGATAAATGCCTTGTGCCTGATCTTCTTCCAAGCACAAATTGATGTTGTTGATTTTATGTGCTGAAACAAACCACTCTTTT
>BHFT01027665.1:0-53728 GCA_004320025.1 Laticauda laticaudata
AGACCCCTACCCAACAACATGCAAAGTGTGCCCTACTTCATCGTGGGGGATGATGCCTTCTCCCTCAGAAACCTACCTCATGAAGCCCTACACTTCCAGATACCTCACCCGTGAAGAGAGGATCTTCAACTACAGGCTGTCCAAGGCAAGACGGGTTGGTGGAGAACGCCTTTGGCATCCTGGCCAACAGGTTCCAGACTATCTCACCACCATGTAGCATCGCCCACAGACCGTGAGGAGCATCGTGGAAGCTTGCTGCATCCTGCACAATCTCATGCGCACCTGCTACCCAGTGTTGCAGAACACGCTTGTGGACCACCAACAAGGCAATGGGACATGGAGCCTGGGGAATGGAGGCAAGGGCAAAACCTGATAGACACTTGAGGATGTGCAAGCCCCAACAGAGCCTCACGTGAAGGGAAGAAGCAGCGCAACCTCCTGAAAACACTGGTTGCAACTCCCAGCTGGAGCAGTGGAGTGGCAAGACGGAATGAAGATTATTAATGGATGCTTCCTTCAGCCTGTCTCATCACACGGATGAGATTGGGCCATGTATGTTGGGTGGGCCTACAGTGATCAGGGGCATTTAATAAAGAGTTGTGTTGTGTTGACAATGTGGATGATTAGATTGTTATTGATCATAAAGGGCCATAGGTGTGGCACCTGGGAGGGTGGACCATACAGTCCACTTGCTTGCACTGGAGGTTTATCTATCCCACAGCTATCCTTACCCATCCCACGAGCTTATCAATTCCACAGCTATCATTACCCATCCAACAGCTATCATCCACAGCTATCCTTACCAATTCCACAGCTATCATTACCCATCCCTCGCTATCCATCCCACAGCTATCCTTACCAATCCACAAGCATGCAAAGGCTTAACCCTTTTTTCAAAGTTTCCCCAACACTTTACTAAGTAAAAAAATGAACCAACTGTGTGAAGCAAAGATAACCTTTATTAATAACAAACTGTATGACTTTATTAAAAAGCAAAATTCCCAAGTAAAGTGTCTTTAAGCAAAGATAAGGTGAGCAGTAACAACTCAGTCTCTGGCCATCTTTCAGTCACTCTGAGGCGTGCCCATTGGCTCAGATGTAAATGGGCCAGGGACTGTGGAGGTGGATGTTGCTGGAGTGCTGGTCTGAGGCGCCATTGGGGTGCCTGACCCAAGAGTACAACAGGAGATGGTGTGTACAGGAAGCTCTCAGAGAGCTGACCACGTCCCATGAGGTTGAGAGGCACTTCCTCAAGGACCTGGGATGTGAAGCCCAACACTGATGACAGATTTTCTGAGGAAGGGCTTGGCTATGGGTGGAGGAAGGAGGAGTGTAGTGGGGCTGTCTGGTCTGCACTGGGTCAGCTGAGGCATCTGTGGCGTCTGTGGCATCTGAGGAACCTGGGTCTGGACTAGGAAGGGCTGCCTCTGCTGTGGGAAGTCCTGGTAGTGGTAGGCTTGGTAGGTGAGGGGCTGCTGAAATCCGTGGAAGGCTATGACATTGGCTGGGGTGGAGAGCAGACCTGGAGTGGGTAGGAGCAGGTTCAGTTGGGCCTGGAGTGTGGTGCAGAAGAGCTGTGATCCTCTCCTTCATCGCCTGGTACTGGGCCTCGGGCATGTCCATGAGGGTCTGGCCCACATACGTGATGAAGGGCTTGCGTTGGAGGATGGTATGTCAAAAGTGGACCAGCTGGGAGAGGAGCTTGTGCTTGCTTTGATTGTGTCCCTGATCTGCAAGAGGACAGTGTGGCTCTGTCCTTCCGGTCTGCCTCTCTGCCTGCTTTCTGTGGAGGTGGAGCTGGGGTAGGGGTGGGTTGGTCTCTGGTGGCTGCCTCTTCTTGCTCCATCTGAGACAGGGGATCCTCCACATCTTCTGGCACGGGGAGCGCAGCTGTGTTGGGGTCTCTGTCATGGGGCCCTCCAAGACACCTGCCTGGACACTGTAGCTGTCTCCTGGCTGGAAGAGAAGTGGCTCTCTGTGGGCTGTCTGAGGAGAGGGTTGACAGAGGGTGCTCCTTGGTGGTGGATCTCACCCTCCAGGAAGCTGCACCTGGCCATGAGATAGGTCTCCGGTCAGTTAGCTTGACAGTGGCCTGCCCGGATCTCTTCAGGTGCAGCTTGCCATACCAGGTGTGCATATGCTTCCACCACCCCAGGGGACATCTGAAGTATAGCCAGCTCTCCCTCTTCTGTCTCCACGCTGCCTGCTTCCGCTTGTGTCGCAATAGAGCCTGTGGCCCTTCCTCTACAGGTACTCGTCTCTCCAGCATTCCAGCACCTCCTCCTCATGGTCCTCGGAAATGGAGTACTGTTTCCTCTCCCCCTTCTCCTTGCCTTGCTTCTTCCTCCCTCTGGCAGGGGCTTCAGGCCTTCAGCAGAGGCTTTGAGGGCCTTGGGACTGGTCACCACAGCAGCAGCAGCAGGAGAAGCGCAGTAGTAGCAGAGAGAAACACCACCACACCACCAGCAGCAGCAGCAGCAGGAGAAGCACCAGCAGCAGCAGCAGCACCAGCAGGAGAAGCACCAACAGCAGCAACACCAGGAGCACCAGGAGCTGCAGGAGCAGCAGCAGCAGCAGCTTCAGAGTCAGCGCCAGGGGGTGGGATGGTGGTTCTGTCCTTCTTGCCAGGGCTGGCAGGAGTAGGCACAGGCTTCCTCTTCTCCCATGGTGTTCTCTCAAGATGTTCTCGGCAGCAGGTCTTTCCTCTGAATGCTGACTGCTTGCGAGCTGCATCCTTTATATCCGCAGAGCTTACGAAATTCATCCTCCGCATGCGCAGTGAACACTTTGCATCCGCTATGCATCTCTATGCATCCTATAGGCATCCGTGATGCATCCGCTCCTTCCACTGCGCGTCCGCTTCGCTGTTCTCCCAGAAGCCCTGCGGATGTGTCATCCACTTCATCTGCTTCATCCGCTAGGCTTCCTACGAACGTCCACTTTACATCCCCGCTACATCCTCCCCACGTCCGTTCTTTCCGTTGTTGTCCGCTCTGTTTATGCAAATTTGGGCACTTTTGAGAGCGGATAACAACGGATGGAAAATTTGCTCATCCGCTGTGTCCTTTTTACATACGTTTTGCATCCATTGGCCAGTGTGACCTAGCCTTAAAGAATGGTTGCTGGAAATGGGCATGTCTAGTTTAATGAAAAGAAGGACTAGGGGTGACATGATAGCAGTGTTCCAAAATCTGACAGGTTGCCACAAAGAAGAGACTCAAGCTATTTTCCAAAGCACCTAAGGGCAGGACAAGAAAGCAATTGGTAGAAACTAATCAAGGAGAGAAGCAATCTAGAACTAAGGAGACATTTCCTGACAGTTAGAACAATTAATCAGTGGAACAATTGGCTTCCAGAAGTTGTGGCTGTTCCATTACTGGAGGTTTAAAAAATGATTTGGACAACCATTTGTCCGAAATGGTATAGGGTTTCCTGTCTTTGCGAGAGATTCATGTAGAAACTTCCAGCTCTGCTAGTCTGTTCGGTTCTATTCTATTCTAAATTCACAAATAGGACCAATTTCATCAGCTACCTTAACATCGGAAAATCTAGTACTCAAGGCTCTGGAAGAACAGTATGGAAGGAAACTCCCATTAAAGTTTGGAGAATGTGGAGGAGTTTTTCATCCCCCAAATATTTTTATAAGACTGATAAAAAACTGAAAATGGACAACTTTCTTTCCACTTCTTCCTGATGATTTGGTAAGGCAAGTTTTTTACTGTCATGTCAATTCACAATTGTTCTAAAAATGGTGGGAAGCTCTCTACTTTCTTCAGCATTTTTGTCATCCAACTGAGAGAAAGAGCTTCAACAGAAGTAAAGAAGCTGGGGTTTTTCTTCCCTGTATGAATTGTTGGAGAAGTTATTACTGGGTGTCTGTGTATATGCATGCATGGGTGTCTGGAAATTTCAAATTTCCAAAGAATCAATTGTGAAGAAACTGCTAGGTTCAGAAAAAAAAATGGGTGGCAATGGTGAAGAAAAGTTACTGAAAATTGGAGGACTGAGAAGCAGACAAATAGACAATTGAGAAAGTTGTGATGAAGAGACAAAGCAGTTTTACAACAAAGAAATCAACAAGCACCAAAGTAACAATCTGAGAGGGTGTGAGAGAAGTAAAGCTTGTTATCACTTGACTCACCCAGCCTGAAAAAGAATCAGAGAGAGAGAAAAGCAAAACACAGTATGTGCTGGGGCCTGGAGGATAAAAGATTCTGTAAAAATTGAAGACTGAAATTGGAAGCAAATTAGAAATGCTGAAGTGATGTTTGTGGCATTCAAAAGTCGCAGTCATGTAGTAGTTTAATTCAATACATAAAGCTACAAGAAACGTATTTCAGGACTCAGTAAATAATGCAGTAGGTTAAATTCAGGGGTGCAGGTAACAAAATAAATTATGCCCAAGAGAAATAAGTACCTAGGCTTAGGATTAAAGGTATATTTGCATATGTGTTAAAAAAAATAAAGTCCTACAAGGGTGTGGTGTATTCCTTCTCATGGTCATCCCTGCATTTATAATATCTGAAATGAATTTATGACATTGTAGCATAGAAGAAAGCTTAAATTCATTTTATTTAACAATACACTTAGACTTATATACCACTTCATAGTACTTTACAGCCTCTCTAAGCAGTCTACAGTATTAGCATATTGCCCCAACAATCTGGATCCTCATTTCACTGGCCACAGAAGGATGAAAGGATGAATCAACCTTGAGCCAGTCAGGACCCAACTCCTAGAAGTGTGCAGAGTCCATTTGCAATACAGCATTCTGACCATTGCAACACCATGGCTCTTTTTATTTTATTTCTCATATTTATATAGCAATCCATCTCACAATCAAGTGAGTCTTGATGTATTGTAGCCATTTAAATAGCACTTTGCAGCCAAAACTAACCAAACAAAAGCCAACCATTTTAGACTGACAGCAATGTTAGCATTCATTCATTCCAGTGAAGTTATTTGGAAGCTTTCCAGATTGTCCAATATTTGAAGAGCTTTCACATAAAATGTGAAGCAAATTTATATTCCTCTGAAAAAGAGGGCCAAATGATAGTTCACATTACCAAAAAAAGATGTTGACTAAACATTAAGAAAAAAAGATTAGTTGCGAGCAATTAAGTAGCACAACATATTAACTCAGAAATAGTGGACTTTTCTTTTTTAAATGCCTTTAAATAAAAGCTGTTTTAAATACAAGCATGACAAATTTTCCTACATGAGATAGAAGTTCCTTCTAATATTACAGCTATGCAAGTAGAAACCTTGCTATCAGAACATTCAAGCCTTTGGCTTCTTTTTACTTGATTAAACAAAAGAAGGAAAATATATATAAAATTCATCTTAAGGTTTAGCTCCTAGTGTAATTGAGCTTTGTTGTATCTAGTGAACGATAGTATTTTGGGTTGGGATTTTCTTCTATTTAAGAGAGAATATATACAGTTCTTTTGTAACATTTTATTTCTCATCAAAGTGGGGAACCTAGTCCACCCCGAAGAGTTGTTCTTCCTCACAACCTGTTACATAATCAGATAATCAGAGTTGGAAGGGATCTTGTAGGTCATCTAGTCCAACTCCCCACCCAAGCGGGAGACCCTATACCATTTCTGACAAATGGCANTTAGATTAGCCAAGCCCAGTTCCTGTAACCGTTCTTCATATATTTTAGTCTCCAGTCCCCTAATCATCCTGGTTGCTCTTCTCTGTAGTCTTTCTAGAGTCTCAACATATTTTTTGTAATGTGGGGAACTAAACTGGATGCAGTACTCTAGGTGTGGTCTTACTAAGGCTTTATAGAGTGGTATTAGTACTTCCCTTGATCTTGATTGTATCCCTCTGTTAATACAACTTATAATTGCATTAGCTTTTTTGGCTATTGCTGCACACTGCTGGCTCATATTTAGCTGGTTGTCCACTAAGACTCCAAGATCCTTCTCCCAGTTACTGCTATTAAGCCTGGCTTCACCCAGTCTATATGTGTACTTTTGGTTTTTCTTGCCTAAATGTAGGACTTTACTTTTCTCTACACTTAATTTCATTTTGTTAGATACGGCCCAGTGTTCTAGTCTGTCAAGATCCACATGGATCTTGAGCCTATCTTCTTGGGTTGCCTCCAATGAAAGCCTAATTTGTAGTCCTCCATCTGGAAAATTCCTTAACTGAGCTGTATGTTATCTGTTCCATACATTCCTTATAAGACACCTTTGTAACCAGAGCACTTAGTGAGTTGGGAGGATCAACTTCTTTTCATCCTATATAGGCTGGGAGGAGCAGTTTTTAGATCTACTGTGTCATTCCTGTTCCAAGCATTCCATGCCAATCATTAACTAAAGAACAAGAAATGGTAGATAGAAATAAGTAGAAGTTAGCAATGAAACAGTTGGATCCACCACAGATCTGAATTTGCATTAACCATGTTTAATTTCTTCATAAAATACCTGGAACTTGTAGCAAGCAGCAAAGTGCCAAGTTTACAGAGAACACCAGATTATGAGAATAATAAAAGCCTAAGTGAACTGCAAAAAACTATTCTCCAAAGTAAGTGAATGGGCAATAAAATGGTAAATGAAATTCAAGATTCAGAAGAACAACATTGGGACAAAACTTCCCAATTCTTCATTGAACTAGCTTAGGATTAGCAAAAAAAAAGAAAGCTTGAGGTTTTGATGGAATACAACACAATGATATTGACTGAAAACGAAATAGCTACATTTGTACAACTCAGAAAGGTTATCCTACTTTAGAAATGAACCATCAAAATGGCCCAGATCTTGAACATATGATAAAAAAGCAGTTTATATTACCCTGATAATATAGGACTGACTGATACTGAGATCAATTTTCATTCTTTTATCACATGAAAATATTGAGTGTTCCCAAAAAAAACATATTGATTAATTAAAATAAAGAAAATTAACTGGAGTTTCTAACTATAAGATGTGCTAAAAGTAAGGATAGTTTTGATGGAGGAAGGGCATACTAGTAGGAAAAAATGTCTACATTTATGTTTTCTAATGGTGTTCTTAGACGTACACAATGTAGAATTCAATAGTACTTTGGTGTAATTCATTTGTTATATTCTTAAGCCTGGACTCAATTTCCTGATAAATAGAAATACTACAATCATAGGATAAATAAAGACTTATGATGCAAAACAAAACTTCCCACTTTTATATATTGAACATGATTGTTATGGCTGATAAAGTGATACTTTTATTTCATTAGACTAATAATAAGCATTAGTAAAAATACTATATTTCCTACCTTTAGAAATCAAACTACTTTGAAGATGAATTTTAGATTTGTATGTATCCTAGTCCATAAAAAAGTTTAAATTATGTCATTAATAGTAGATAGTTTTTCATGTTTACATGACTTAGTAATTTGTGAAGAGAATTTCAAAATTCAGGCGTTCATCTAATATTTGATTTTTCCAATTTTTAAAAAAATACTGGAATATGGTAACTATTTTCTTCCATCAGTCTATTTTATTTTATTTAGCATATGGAATGTCCAGAGGTCATGCTATCACTGATACACAAATATAAGTTTAAATAAAATAGACAAAGAGATGATAGATAGATAGATAGATAGATAGATAGATAGATAGATAGATAGATAGATAGATAGATAGATAGATAGATAGATTGACGGACAGCCGGATAAATTCAACACTATAACTGTACATTGAAACTGCCAAAATGGGACAGTAGGTTAGGCAGATTAGGAAAGCAGCCAAGCTTTTAATATATTTTTCAGACAGAATTATACTCATATAAACTTTTAAATCTTGGATGATGTGTGACAAATGGGTCACAATTGTGTATTTTATTTTTAAATGATATCTGGTAAGGTAGCTCTTTATAGACCAATTATTGCTCATGTGATAGAACATTCTTCAGAATCATCATTGCATATTTTTCTCCTTTGTGGGAATACTACAGTCTGAGAATCAGCCTATCATGGTTGTTGCAATATTGTATAATATCTATCAGTCCAGCAGCCGAAATTATTTTGGCACATCTAGGCAGCTCTTAGCTGTAAAATGGAATTCACCGTGAAGGCAATTGGCAGATGAGTGTGAACCAAGTCAATTTGCAGCTGTGTGCTCTTAGCTCTAATCCACTAACCATTTCTTCTGATAACATTTATAATCTTCTTTCATCTGCTGTCTTTGTTATATATCAAATCCGCCCTTCCTAAAATAATAATGTTCCCAATAAATTGCTCAGAAGGCATTAAAACCAATGATGTTTTATTTGAATACTGTCCTTCAATCTAGCCTGAATAATGTTGCTATTTGTAGGGGCAGCTAACCAGCCAGCACTTTTGTAATCAGGAAACTCTCAGAGCCTTTTTGCTATGTAGCAAAGAATGACAAAAGTTGGGGGAAGGGAAAGTAGCCTGAGACACAGATGCAGCCATTTATCTCTTGAAGCTGGGCTATTAGGCAGACAACAGAAGGAAAGAAGCAGCCAGTCCAGGAACTGAAAACCTAGGCTTCTTCCAGTAGGTGATTTATCTCCCAACTTCATCTGTCAAACTTGCTGATGGAAGGACTCTTCCTTTCTGTGAACCTCATCAATTCTCATCCTTGTTGCATTCTCCCCCCACCTCATTTATAAAAAAAGGTTTCCAGATTCTTTTCATTTAACCACTATCTCCCTTGCTCTTTTTCAATTTCTCGTTTTCCTACTTCTTTATCCCTACTCATCCCCCCCCCCGTTCCCTTGATTTCTCATCACGGTTGCTTTTTTTTATTCCTTCTTTGGGTCTTATACATATTATAGATAATAGCTGCTATTTGCCTGTACCTTGCTGTCATATCAAGAACATGCTGATCAAGAAGGCGGAGCCAAACACTGACAGACATTAGATCGCATCTCTATCTGTGGCTATGTCCGGTGCTCTTTTGTTGGAGAGCCTGATCATTACGATTAGGGCGCTGAAGCTGCCTTGGAGGGCAGTGGAGTAAGGGGAAGCCACAAGCCAGGTTGAGGGGAGCTGCATCTCCCTCCTGGTTGGTCTTTTTCCCCCCAGAAGATGACTGCAATGTGGTGGTTTAAAATGGCCACCCCAAAGAGGAGGACTCAGTGGATTAAAGATCTTGTGCAGGAGAGAAGAAGAAGGGATAAACATCTAAACCAGGACAATTGGGTGATGCAACTAAACAAAAAGGACCCCGGGATAGGTAACATGCAACATTTTAAGAAAAGAAAAGTGAAGTAGCGAAATTACAAGGGACAGGAAAAAAATAAGAAAATATTTTCTGACACCTAAGCAGGCTGTCACGGGAAAGGAAGAAGCTGGTAACTAAACGATTTAACTAAAATTGGACTAAAATATTTTGCAATAAATAGACATATAAACAAAGCTGATCTAAGATTGTCAGAAAAATAATTATATTATTATTATTTTTTGACAATCTTAAGTCAAGCTTTTCAAGCTGTGCAATCTTAAGTCAAGCTTTACAAATTGGAGACTGGACTGTGTTGGAATATTGAGGTTTCGAAAAACCCTAAATAAAAAATAAAGGAAAAATGTAAGACTTTTTATAATGCGAGGGTCCACTTTTTGACAAAAACTTGAGCTAAACAAAGAGAGCATCCTGTTTCTGAATGAACTTGTGTGGATATAATATTAAACAAATACTGAAGACAAAAGTAAGAATTAAGCCCATGTCACACAGCACCAACGGATGGAAGAGGGTGTAAACGGAGAGAAACACTTTGCCATCCGTTGCGTTTAATTCATGCATCCATTCTGTACTCACTGCATCCGTTTTTCAAACTCTCTATTCCATCCAGCATCCGTCTACTGACATTTCATCCGCTCAAAACGTTTTGAGCTGCACAAAACTTTTTGAGCGGATAAAGTATCCAACGTGTCTGTTCTACATCCGCTACGCATACGGGGAACATCCTTATATGTCCATCGTCCATCCGTTACGCGTCCGCTATATCCACTAGCCATCCGCTAGGCATTCCCGCGTTAACTCACATCCACTTCCAGCCGAAACAGACACGTAAGGGAGAAGCGAAACGACGCGGAATGGGACACACTAGTTATAGCAATGACATAAAGGATAAAGCGGATCAGCTCACATTTAAAGCATTAAACGGAAAAAAACGTTCATATAGGGGATGTATACTCGGCATTATAGGATGTCTGGAGGAGCCTGAGGATGCAAAAGGACACCTATGGAAGAAATGATATTTCTATAAAAGTGTGGAGAAATCACCTGATCTCACTTTCAGTCCAGCAGCCCTGCTGTGCAGACCTCTTCAGCCTTTCATCTTGCTCTTGCTCTTGCTCTTCCACTTGCATCCAGTCTCTTCCACCATGATCGTCGCACACTCCTTTTGTAGCCCCTTCATCTCAACAGTGCGAAGCCCTCTACAGGGCTCTTTCACCTGTTCTAGGGAAGAAAAGGAGGCGTCAAAGATGTTGGGGTCAAGATGGATTCGCGAGAAGAGCGAGTACGGACTGTATAACAAGTCGATGGTGGGAGCTGAAGAATTGAAGACACTCATGCATTCCAGAACCTCATGAGGAAGACCCAGCCAGTTTGACTAAGTTGTGGAGCGGTCTGAGACCCAGTGGAGCAGGCAAACACCACACTTCCGGCCCAGCCTCGACTCTGGGCTGAAGGTGGCACTGACTCTGCACCACCCTGGCTCCGGGGACCACGACGGAGCATGCAGTACGGCTAGAGGTGCCACACAACACCATCAGCATTGTGGTCAGAGAGTGTGCAGGCATCATCGAAAATACCTGGAGGAGCTCTCCAGTGCCCCTCCACTGAAGAAGGCTGGAAGAAAGTTGCAGAGCAGTGGTATCGGAAGTGGAACTTCCCCCACCACCGTTGTGAGCCAAAAAATGGGAAGCACGTGCTTGCAAGGCCTCACAGCAACTCGGGGGTCCAATTTCTTCAATCTACAGGCTTCTTCAGATCATCCTCTTCGCCTGTTCGATGCTGACTACAATTCATGTACATCATGCTTCATAGCGAACGTGTCAACTTCAGATGGCCAGGTATACAACAGCGCAGTTACCTCACAGGAGCGTGGCTGAAGGCAACCTCTCATGGGTTCCCATGATCCAGACCCCGTCCCAACGACACACAAGATGTGCCCTACTTCATCGTGGGGGATGAGCCTTCTCCCTCAGAACCTACCTCATGAAGCCCATACTTCCAGATCCTCACGTGAAGAGAGGATCTTCAACTACAGGCTGTCCAGGGCAAGACGGTGGTGGAAGAACCCTTTGGCATACTGGCCAACAGGTTCCAGTACTTCTCACCCCAGCAAGCATCACCCAAGACCGTGAGGAACATCGGGAAGCTTGCTGCATCCTGCACAATCTCATGCGCACCTGCTACCAGTGTTGCAGAACACGCTTTGGACCACCAACAAAGCAATGGGACATGGAGCCTGGGAATGGAGGCAAGGGCAAACCTGATAGACACTGTGGATGTCAAGCCCCAACAGAGCTCACGGAAAGAAGAAGCAGCGCAACCTCCTGAAACACTTGTGCAACTCCCCAGCTGGAGCAATGAGTGGCAAGACAGGATGGAGATTATGGATGCTTCCTTCAGCCTTCTCATCACCACGGATGTTGCCATGTAATGGTGGCCTACAATGAAGAGGCATTTAATAAAGAGTTGTTCTGTTTGTTGACAATGTGGATGATATATTAAATGTTATTGATCATAAAAGGCCATAGGTGTGGCAACCTGGAGTGGACCATACAGTTCCACTATGCTTGCACTGGTGTTTATCTATCCCACAGCTATTCACCCATCCCAACAGGTACTCCCTTCCCACCCACAGCTTATCCTAACCATTCCCACAGCTATATTACCCACCTCAACATATCCTCCCACCCACTGCTATCCTTACCCATCCCACAAGCATGAAAGGCTTAAACTTTCTAAAAGTTTCCCAACTTTTATTATAAAAAATGACCAACGTTGAAGCTAAGATACCTTTATTTATATAACAAACTGTATGACTATAAAAAGAAAATCCCCAAGTAAAGTGTAAGCAAAGATAAGATACAGGTACAACTCAGTCTCTGGCCACTCTTTCAGTCACTCTGAGGCGTGCCCATGGTCTCAGAATGGCTCCAGGACTGTGGAGGTGGAGTTGGCTGGATGTGTGGTCTGACGCGCCATTGGGTGCCTGCCCGAGAGAGCAAACAGGAATGTGTGTACAAGGAAGCTCTCAGAGAGCTGACTCAGTCCATATGAGTTGACGAGCCTTCCTCCAGGACATGGATGTGATAGCCCAAACTGATGACAGATTTCTGAGTGGGCTTGGCTGGGTGGAGGAAGGAGGAGTGTAGCTGGGTGTGTCTGGTTTGCAGGGAAGTGAGTCACGTGCGTGCATCTGGTGCGCTGGAGGGCATCGTGCCCTGTGGTGTGCATGACATGCCTGGACTGGAAGGCTGGTAGGTGGCTGCTGAACTATATTGTACGGCCTGTGAAAAGTTGGAAGGGTCTGTGAATCATGGGGTGGAGGAGCAGACCTGATGGAGAGAGCAGGTTCAGTTGGGCCTGAGTGTGGTGCAGAAGAGCTGTGATCCTCTCCTTCATCGCCTGGTACTGGGCATCGGCATGTCCATGAGGGTCTGGGCCCACATAGCGATGAAGGGCTTGCTTGTATGGAGGATGGTATGTCAGTGTACCAGCTGGGAGAGGAGACTCTGTGCTTTTGATTGTGTCCTATCTGCCAGAGGACAGTGTGCTCTGTCCCTCCGGTCTGGCTCTCCTTGCCTGCTTTCTGTGGAGGTGGAGCTGGGTGGGTGTGGGTTTGGTCTCTGGTGGCTGCCTCTTCTTGCTCTCAACAGATCAGGGGTCCCACATGTCTGGCACGGGAGCTGCAGCTGTGGGGGTCTCTGTTGGGGAGCCCTCCTCAGATACCTGCCTGGTACACAGGAGCTCTCTCTGGCCAGAAGAGGAGGTCCTTGAGCTCTAGGAGAGGGTTACTGCTCCTCGTTGTGATCTCACCCTCCAGGAAGCTGCACTGGCCATGAGATAGTCTCCCAGTGGTAGCTTACGGCCTGGCCGACTCTCTTGAGGTCAGGCTTGCCTTATCCAGGTGTGCATATGCTTCCACCACCCGAGGAGGACATCTGAAGTATAGCCCAGCTCTCCTCTTCCTCTCTCAGCACCTGCTTCCGTTGGTGTCTCATAGAGCCCTGCTGTCCTTTCCCCTACGATCGTCTCATTCCCCTCAGCCATTCAGCACCTCCTCCTCATGTCCTCGGAAATGGAGTACTGTTTCCTCTCCCCCTTTCCTTTGCCTTAGCCTCTTCCTCCCTCTGCAGTTCATTCTGGTCCTCGCAGCGGCTTTGAGGTTCTAGGGATGGTCCATCACTAACCAGCAGCAGCAGCAGACAGCAGAACAGAGCACCCAGACAGCAGCAGCACCAGCAGACAAGATCAGCAGCAGCACAGCACAGCAGGAGAAGCACACCAAACCAGCAGACCAAACACCAGGAGCGGACCAGCCAGAAGCACCAGCACCAGCAGGAGCAAGCCCAGGCACAGAAGCCCAGCAGAAGTCAGAGTCAGCCAGGGTGGGATGGTTCTGTCCTTCTTTGCCAGGGCTGCAGGAGTAGGCACAGGCTTCCTCTTCTTCCCCATTGTTGTTCTAAAGATTGTCTCCGGCAGCAGTCTTTCCTCTGAATGCTGACTGCTTGCGAGCTGCATCCTTTATATCCGCGGCGGCTACGCAATTCATCCTCCCCATGCGCAGTGAACACTTTGCATCCGCCTATGCTTCCTATGCATCCGGCATCCGTGCATCCGCATCCCTCCTTCCACTGGCGTCCGTTCGCTGTGCTTCCCCCGAAGCCCTGCGAGTGTCATCCACTTCCATCTGCTTCACGCTAGGCTTCCTACGAACGTCCACTTACATCCCCGCTACATCCTCCCCAGTCCGTTCCTTTCCGTGTTTCCCTCTGTTTAATGCAAATTTGTGGGCACTTTTGAGAGCGGATAAACACGATGAAATTTTGCTCATCCGCTGTGTCCTTTTTACATACGTTTTGCATCCCGTTTCGCGCCATGTGACAGTGCTTTAAGAAGACGAGGATATAAACTGATTATAAAGATAATGGGTGGAAGACTGGGGGGAAAGTAGTAAAGAAAACAGGCACATGAAATCAAAAAATACAGGTAACAAAGGAAAATGTTCAACAAGAAATTGTTTTTTCCAGGATAATGGTTGATAAATTAAAAAGGCGGATTCTGCAGCGCTGTGACAGGATAATAAGGTAATATTTCTCAATTTCAAAATATGTTAGAAAATAGTCCGGTAAATATAGATATTGATTAACTTATCTAAAATTTAAGGGTTTAAAAATACTTCTGCGGAATCCCAAATGAAAAGATGTAAGGATTATCTTTGTAACTTCTTAAAAATAAACGGGTTATTGAGAAATCAAGCATGAGAATAAAGATATATTTTAACCACTAGGTGTCACACTCAAAGCAGTAAAAGGGGGGAAAACTAATTGTTTTTTTTCTATAGTGTTAACTTGGTATTTAATTTTAGAAAATTTATAAAAAATGTTGTAATGGCCCAACAGGGAATATGACAGACTAAAGAACCAACTACATTAATAATCATATAGACTATTAAAAGCAAGGAGAACCCATTGGCAACCTATTTATTATTATTTATCAAACACAAAATATTGTTTATCTTCATTTTTAAAATAAATATTAAAGATTATATTTGAAATAATGAATTGAACAAAAAAGATGTTTTCCGACGAGTTAATGATAAGAGTGCTAGATTAATGTGCTTTGTTTCTCTCCTTACTGGAAAATTTTTGATAGAAAAAAGTAATAATTAGAATTAAGTATGCATTTATGAATGTATAATTCTGTTATATTTGTATGTAAGTGATGACCCAGTATATGCGGTTGTCACTAAAAAAAGAGATTTTTTATTATCGTGAAAAACTGAATTAAAATTGTTAAAAAAAAAAAAAAGAACATGGGCCATGTTTGTTTGTTTTTTCTATAGACTATCATTATATAGTAGCTGTTCCTTTGGACTACCGAAATCAGACATGTGCAGAAAGCCAAAATGAATCTGAGGTAGAACTGATTTTTAATAGATCAGCAAGAAACTTATCGCTTCTGCCCCTTCCCATAAAATGAAAATATTTAAGGATCTGTGATATTCTGGAATGTGAGTATGTGCGTCTCTTTGTATCTCAGTGAAAGGATGGATTAATTCTATTCAGTTTTGTTGCAAATATAAATCCCTGAGATGAAGATTTTCTTTTAATTTTGAATACAGATAGTCCTCGACTTATTACCACAATTGAGCCCAAAGTTCATGTTGCTAAGCAAGACATTTGTTTAGTGACTTTTGACCCATTAGATGACTTTTCTTGCGATAGTTTTTAAGTGAATCATTGCAGTTGTTAAGTTAGTAACTCAGTTGTTAAGTCAATCTAGCTTCCTCATTGACTTTGCTTGTCAGAAGATCACAAAAAGTGCTCACATGACCTTGGGACACGGCAACCATCATAAATATGAACCAGTTGCTAAGCATCTGAATTTTGATCACAAGCCCATGGGGATGCTGCAACGGTTGTAGGTGTGAAAAATGGTTGTAAATCACTTTTTTCAGTGCCATTGTAACTTTGAACAGTCATTAAATGAACTGTTGTAAACTGAGGACTACCCGTAGTATATGTTTTGTCCCAGATGATTTGTAGTGAATTTTTGAAATAAAAATAAATACATAATATATCCCACCTGAAATCTACCCTTTTTTAGTGTAGACAGATAGTTTCACATCACAGGGAATGTATGTGCTGAGTATTTTTAAAAAATAAACCAAAGAAAAATTTCTTTCATTCAAATAACAGATCTAATCTGTGGAATTTCTGGGGATATAAAATGCCAATGTGTAATCTGTTACAAGATCTTCTAAACCTTGTTCTAAATCTTAAAAATAATGCCAAAGATTCTGTGACTAGATTTCCCAGTGTTTTTAGAGAGAAACAGCAGAAATGTTTTGGATTGTATCAAGGCACTGAGGAAGAGTGAAAATATGTCCCAATTTATTATTATCCTGACTTATGGGGGCAGATAAAATATGATACTATCGTTTTATCCTTCAGTTCTAGAAAGGACAATTTAGAAAGGAAATGGCTCAAACAATCATTTCTTCAGTTTCATGGTACAATATTGTGCTTTTAAAGAAAAGAAAGATACCAAAGGATCTAATTTCAATGCTCCAAATTTAAATTTTATATAATTCTAGGAGCACTAGGAGCATGCCAAGTTATTGTTTATCATCACATTTGTTTCTCTAGGGTCTCGAAATTATGGTCTTATGGTCATAGTGGCCCAAATAATGGCTATAAAAATTAAGCAGATATGGAAGAGAACTTTTCAATTCTCTTTGACTAATTAATTCCCTGCATAAATGGAACAGCTATTTTTAATATCAAGCTCAAGAAAGACTGATCATATAGATTGTTGGAAAAGCATCTCAGCTGAGGCTAGCCACAAGGCATCAATCATGTGGTTAGCCATGAAGTAATTGATTTCTGGCACACAATAACAATATTCAGTAGAAGTACTTATACAAGAAGGAAAAACTGGTTTCCTTTCAAAATGCTTTTGCTCTTGACTTACAGTGACAATTGAGCCCAACATTTCTGTTACTAAGTGAGATAGTTATTAATTATTATAATTAGTGAGATGGTTATTAATTAATGAGATGGAATTCTGCCCCATTTTACACCCTTTCTTCCCAGTTGCTAAGTTAATCACCATAGTTGTTAAGTTATGAAGTTAGTGATGTGATTGTTCAATGAATCTGGCTTCCCTATTGATTTGCTTGTCACAAAGTTGCAAAAAGTGATCACATGACCCCAGGACACAGCAACCATAATAACTATCTGAATTTTGATCACGTAACTATGGGGATGTTGCAATGGACATAAGTGTAAAAAATGATCATAAATCACTTTTTGCGTTGTAATTTCAAGCAGACACTAAATGAACTGTTATAAGTTCACTACCTGTAAATTGTATGAAGCATTACTTCTAAGGAGAAGTGATTCAGACTCTTTATATTTTCAGTCTTCAAGAGAAATGGGTTTATAATACTGGTTTCTGCAGGAGCAATATTTATTGGAATCTCAGACTTCTTACTATTCTCCTAATTCTGTTTATTGTAACAAAGAGAGCCTTCATGACAACAAAATCTGAGACTTTGTGCTTTGTGGAACACTTGACCTGGCAGTACCACTTCTACTTCTGAGAGAGGATCCAAGCTTTTCCATCCATCAACACACCCCATTCCAGCTGTGAGCCCTTGTTCTGAACGATTTTCTAATTTAGCCACATATGCATTTATACAGAAAATTATTTGAATCAAATCAAGTTTATTCTGTAAAGTATAATAAACAGTATAAGGGAGAGTGCTCAGAGGCAAAATCACAGAAAGGCTTCTTTTATAACCCACTGGGACAAAAAATTACGATTTTAGACAGGGGGTGTGGAGTGAGGATGTTAAAACAAAGAAGTTGGCAGAAGGATTATGACATGGCTTCCACCATGTTGCTTATTTTGGCCGTTTCCCTTTTGAAATGTAATTGTTTTTCTGTCTCTTTCTCCTTTACCAGTATTGGTTCTGTGTCTTTCACAACAGCTTGATTGGTTCAGTTTAGCAGCCAGACTTACAGAAATGGAGCCAAGGACATTTTTTTTCTTGTTAGAATAGGAAAACTTTATCTGCAACTCAGACTGATGTGATTTAGCATGGATCAGCAATTTGCAATCATATTCCACAAAAAACAGAGTAAAATTGTTGTTTACAGTGTTTATTTATACCTTGAATTTAAAAATTATTTAAAAATATTATAAGTAAATTAAAAAGATTCATCTAATTTTTATATAAGAGTAATTAGTTCATATTTCCAAAGGTACAGGTAAATCAGAACATATCTGCTGATTTGGGATTTTGAAATTTCATTTTCACTATAAAAACATTTTTAAAAGCATAATGATAATGTGCATGTCTCAGGCAAAAGACCACAGTGTGTATAATAACTTATATGGTGGAAATGTTTTTAAAATCTCCAAACCCTAAAAAGTGAAGTGTGTCTCAAACTAACAAAATACCGTGTTTTACCTGACTGACTTAATGTGAAAACAGGGGAATATTTTCAGAAAAATAAAAATTACTGATATTGATAGGTATGTCTATCTTCATTGTAGAAGTGAGAGTTCCCATTGTCCTTAAAAGGAGTATTGCTGTGTTGTTTCACTTAACACAGTGGTCCCCAACCTTTTTTGTACCAGGGACCAGTTTCACACAGAAACACTTTTTCAAGGACCAGCAAAATCAATTGTTCCCCAATAGTAAAGGGCTTCTTAGCTTTAGCAATGTGGGCCACGAATACCAGAAGTGGTATTCAGCAGGTTCTTACCAGTTCTGGAGTGGAAATTTTGAGTAGTTCGGAGAACTGGCAAATACCAACTCTGACTGGCCCTGCCCCCATCTATTCTCTGCCTCCCGAGTCTCAAGTCATTGGCTGGGTCTTCTTTTGTTGCCCTGCACAAAAGAACAGAGCTAGAAAGCAGGTTAGTGGGGTGGTGGGGAGGGAATGGGGATTTTGCAGTAACCTTCCCCCAGGAGTGGGGAGGTAATAGAGATTTTACGGTATCCTTCCCCTGCCATGCCCATCAAGCCACATCCACAGAACCAGTAGTAGAAAATTTTGAATCCCACCACTGATGGTAACCTGTTGTATATGTCTACCGTAGGCCACATGGGAGATGCAGTAGAAGTTTTCACTTAGTGCTTCAAGCTTTAACAGTTTTGATGGAGAAAATCAGATTGATTTTTAACTCAAACAAAATGCAGTGGTTTTTGATACAGAAACTGAGCAGAGATAAAACAAACCTTACCTCTAATGTGATTTAATTTACCAAAAACTGCTGTGCTGAAAATTAGTAATTTTTAGAAGCCAAAGTAGAAGATGAGCCAGGAGACCTTTTGCCCGACTTCAGTTAGTGTGCCAGTTGCAATTTTTCCTGGTTCATAAGGTATTGGCATTCATGCCCTCCTCATCTCACATTTGGATTGCTGCCAGGTAGCTGCCAATGGTACAGTATGCAGCTGCCCATATGTCAATAGGAAAATTTGGGGGTCTGGAAGCTCACAGCCTAGTCTACCAAGTTAACATTGCATTGGAAATATAGCTGTCATTGTTATGTCCCATGCATGTCCCTAGTAATGTTTAGTAAGCCAAATCCTGATTCAGAAATGTTTGTATTCTGTACGTTATTGTCCTATCTTCTCCAAATGGCAACCAGTGCAAGGGAGCAGGGATGGAGAAACATTAAACAAAATGACATTGTCAAACATTACCAGAGTATTAGTACAGCAAGGAATTATTATCCAATCTGGTTATTATTATAGAATGGTGTGAAGATTTTTTCATTTGTTTTTATTCTTTGCTGTTGGAGATGTGGAAAAGAATGAACTGCCCCTTGGTTATGAGCACAGAAAATGAAATTAGGCATGTCTAACTTAATCTTATTTTGTTGGCTGTAAAATGGAGATAACAACAATTCATCTCATCATTAATTTGCATATTAAGAGGGCTATATCTTCATAGGTACTATAAATAATAAAACTGCAACATGACCATAGCTCAATGGTACAGAACATGCTTTGTATGCAAAAGGTGGTGCACTCAGTCTTTGGCTCCCATACATAGGATTTCATACTGTCTGAAATCTTGATGAGCTACTACAAGAACTGAGATAATGGATAAGTAATGTCCTTTGGTATAAGGTTTTTTGTGATTTTTTTATTGGAAGAATCCACTAACAGAAGACAGGAATGGTATCTGGAGAAAAGGACTCATAATAGCAATATTCTGTTTGAGTAATATCCTTCTCAGAAGAGTTAACAAAGTTCCAAGATTAGTAAATTTTATGTTGCAACTTAATGATTTCAGTGATGATCCATGATGTGGGTACCACTGATCTTGGACTGGTTTTATCTTTACTTGCTTCTATGATTTAGTAGCCAATTTAATGGTTATGGATTTTAAAAGCCACAGAAAAACATACCTAAAAAATGAACTAAGGAAGCATCAGCCCAAGATATTTTGCAGGCTTCATTACACACAAAGGAGTGGGACTGCTGTGGAGGATTGGTTTTATCTGCTTTTGGTCATTTAGAGGTGGAGGTGGAGATGGAGTCTGCTGGGCCACAGCTGCATTTAATTTAAAAATGGTATCAAAACACATTAACACAAGAAAGCTTTGTAAGTTATCTTTTGTTCTGGTGCTATTTCACTGGCAGAGTCTAAACTATTAATGTAATTGGCCCAAATAAAAAAGCTACTTTTATGTGGAAAAACAAAAACTTTTTCCTCTCCATACTCAATCCATATCATTACTACCCTTCACTTTTGAACAAAGGTGATTAGAACATGAACTTCAAGAATTACCATCTGTTTTCAGATTATTGGGGTGCCCTTTGCTCATTGTCCCCATTCAACAAGGCAAATGTATCTGCCTGGCAACACAAATATATATGCCTCAGCAAAAAAAAAATACTTTTGTCCATAAACAAACTCATCTTTTTACCTGGATATTAGCCTGTTGGAATCTCAATATACGTAAGTAAGGATGGCAAGTCATTTAATTTGATCCTTAATTTCACATGAACTAACAAAATTGAACTTTGCAAATTAATAATATGTGGATAGGTTAACCATTCATTTTTTGCAATATTGCTTTTTGCTTTAAATCCACACAAAAATAGGATAAACTGTTCACAAAAATTGTCACAATTTAGAAAATGCTCTTCAAATGTAAGCATACATGCACAATTTTTAATATTTCTGATATAGAAATTAGTCAGACTACATTTATAATTCAACATAGATACAATATTAAGATTAAATTGATTTATTATCCCTCTTTTTAGGCCCATTTCATGAAGGAGAGATAGATCCTTTGGCTAAGTAATTTTTGGTCATTAAAGCAATTTAGTGAATTCATTGCATGTGCACACCTATGTGTTTGGATGGTTTCAATAAGAGAATATAATCCTTTATATGTTCAGATAATATATAGAAAACAAAGAGAACCATGAGCTAGAAAGAGCACTGGGACCAACCCACATTCAGGCAGCAATCCAAATTAAATTATCCCTGATAAATGATTATTCAGCCTATATTTGCACACACCTAGTGAATGATTTTATAAATGCTTCTACTAACTGCTTTTACTATTAGCAGAGATTTCCTAACATTCAAATGCTGTCTTCCTACATATAGCTTAAGACGGGTCAGCAACCCGCAGCCCTGGAGCCACATATGGCTCTTTCATCCCTCTGCTGCGGCTCCCTGTCACTCAAAATATGTCACAACTGCCAATGTGTGACACCCACCGGCACATAATTTTTTGAGCTTTTCAACTTCTGATAGTCCAACCATGGGTAAATCCAAGAAAAGAAAAGTCTCAGAAGAAAACAGAACATTTAATTCAACTACATATGCTAGTTTTGTGACCACTAGGGAAATAGTCAGGCATGGGAAAGGTTTTATGGCTCCCGGTGTTTTCTTTTCCATGGGAAATGAGTCCAAATGGCTCTTTGAGTATTTAAGGTTGGCCTAAGACAATTGTTCCACACCAAATATTGCAGGCAGGAAAAAAAAAAAAACAGTCTTGGCCTTCTGTGTGATTTACCTGATGGCAACACTTTTCAAGTATCTTATCTTCTCTCGGTCATCTGTTTCCCAAGTAAAATACCCTGTTCCCAAATTCTTTCATAAAATTTAGCTTCCAGAGACCTGGACATTCTTCCTGTTCCTTTCCTATACCTAATACAGTTTTTTTTCCTGCTCCCAGAATCAGGCATGGTATTTAAAGTGGGGTCAATAGAAAAAGCCAGGATGAAGAGATGGAGCCTTTATATAACAGGCACTTAAAAGACAACAAATTTGGCCCTTAGGGTTGGAACATTCCAAAGCACATTCTCAGCAAACATCAAGTGATAAGCTGCAGAAAGTGATGCAAGCAACATGGCTTCTTCCAACAACTGACTTTACTCACCATTCATTCTGTAACTGTAGAGGCAAATGTGCTCATTCAGGCATTTCTACCTGATGTGAAGCACCAACATCAGATAATATCTGGGTAGCCATGGTGAATCAAAGGTTAAAGACCAGAAAATGTGGGGAGAATGAAGAACAAAACAGTAGCTGGGGTTGGGAACAGCAGATTCAAGGAAAGAAGAGAAAAAGAGGGCTGCTGTGGTCTGCAAGCTGTGTACTGGGGAATAGTGACTCAAAATCCACTTTAGTGAGCCAAAATCCACTTTCCTCCTGTCTCTCTACCGAAAGCATTAGCGGCCTGCATCTCAGCAATTGTCAGCAGAAGCAGGTCCAGCCTGAAGCTGGGGTATCCCAGCTGACAGTAGCTCATTACCAACAAAAACAGCAGGCTATTACAGTTCTAGCAGGAATCACACGGTTCAGCCATTGAATTTCCAGTCACATTGCAAATGCTTTTTCTCCTTCACAGATGCCAGCATGCAGCACCATAGGCTGAGTCTTCTGAACTGAAGATAATCATAATAAAAAACTCTTAAAACCTGGAATCTGAGCCTATGCTTCTCTGAACAGAGGCAGCAACAGATTGCAGGCAACCAGTAGTAAATGTGTGTACTACATGGGAGTTAATGAGAAGGTGTCTTTTCTGAACACAGTTGCCAAGAGAGAGCTTTGTTCAGTTCCTATTGTAATCTGTCCATTGATTTTAATGGCACCAGAAGCCAATACTCAGACCTAAATAGTTTGTTTATTCTCTGGTCTTTCATCTTGGAAGAGCCTTGAAAGATTTTACAGATCATCTTCTTGCATCTTATTATAAAGGCAGATTTTTCTTGGGGCCACTATCTATGGCAAGTTTAGTGTTTATTTGTGAAATAGTAAAAAAGAAAAAAAACTAAATGTTCCTTACACATGAGGGAAAATTTAACTAGAATGATACAATTAATTCCTGCCTCTACAATTAGAGTGTGATTCCTTTGGACTATATGATCAACTGGAATCATTACAGGGTATATAAACTTATTGTTGTTAAAAGAACATGGCTTTGTTCAACTGAGAAAAAAAGCTGAAAACTGAAAATTTTGGCATTCTACAAAGCAATTGCAGGGAAGAATTCCTATTTGTAAGCTTGTCTTTATGCAGAACCAGGTTCAAATATCATGGAACCTCATTAGGTGATTTATAGCTAGCCTATCTACAGGGTGATTATTGTAGGGGCAAATTCAAAGAGACGCTACATAAGCTGCCTTCAGATCATATAGATGTATAGTATGTGTACTATATTCAGATATATTATAGCCTTGACATCCTCCAAGTAACAATGATGAGATCCCCATGAATACAAAACTAAAGCTAGCCCTCCTCTTGAAATGCTGCTTTTCTGTTCAAATGGAACTTCCCCCATTATTGACAAAAAAACAGTCAAGAAGAAAGATGGTCTTATTATCTGATTTTACATGTAGCCAAGGGGCAACTGAATTTCTACAGCTGGAAGATGGGAACTGGCTTGCTAAAACCATTTTATTCTAGTGCCTATCTATCTCCATGATTGTGTAAGCTATTTTTCTGTTATGGAATTAAGAAAGCATATTCCCAGGAGGATGAAAGTCACACAGAAAGCAAAGCCAAAGGGCAAATGTTGAAAGAGAGATAAAATGCTCTAGTGTTCTCAGGTTGAAACCAAAAAGTCTCAACCTAAATATGGCAACTAAGCTCCAGCTAAGGCCAATCAAGGACTCTATCCTACTATAATTATACTTTGATGTATCTTGGAGGGATTCATATTTTTTAAGTAGTTTGTCCTATATTCCCAGAAAGTATTCAAACACAGTCTTCTGAACTAATGCAGTCCAGAATAATTCTGCATCAATCTGACTGCATGTTTTGCTTCATTAGGGGGTGGGGTGATTGTACACTTCTTGCTTCTAAATGTTCACATGTTGAAGAAATGCCAGTTACAAGTTACAACAGGTCACATGCAACAGAATATTTCATTTTCAGTTTTTGTACATGTTTATTTTAAAAGGATTCTGAACCTTTTGATGTGTATTTATTTATTGATTTGATTTGATTATGTGCTACCCATCTTGTCTGGAGGCAATGCAGGGCAGCTCACAAATATTGAAACCAGAAACATTTAAAAAATAAATCAGAAATCACAATAAGCATAGTTATACTAAAAGTTTATCATTAAAAGTTGTGGGGGGGAGAAATAAAGGAGCACAAAGACCATGAGGGGAGGTGGGTTCTTCTCTCATTCTACTAACCATCTTCAAATTGTTGGGGCCCCAGGCCCGCTGGCAGAGCCAGATCTTCAGACCCTTACAGAAGGTCAGAAGGATCTGTGCAGATCTCACTTGGGAGGTGGGTATGAAGAGATATGTCTCTTCTCCTGGATCTCACCCACCAAAATGTATTTGATATGGGTTTTCTTCCAGTAGGGATCTCCCATAATCATGCTCTGTATTCAGAAATCTGTAATCTGAGCTATAGGAGGCTCCAGACAAACAATCTCGACTTTACCAGTTCAGTATGTGCTTTTCTGCAATGGCTTCAGGACAAAATTGGTTGATCACATTTAAAAAGACTTATAGTCAATGATATGCATGCAAGAACTAGAGATATATTTTTAAATTTGTATTTTGCAATCTTCCCTTCAGGGATAGAATGTAAGAGAATGTACCAGTTACATCAAAACGATGGGCTGTGGCTCTAAATGCTTTGAAGTTTTGAAATCAGATAAATAAGAATGTTTATTCACCTTCATAGCATGTTAGAAAAGCTATAAGGAGGAGGCGGAGCAAGCCGATTGATATTCCTACTCCCCCGTATAAATGTTAAGAGTGCTCAGTTCCTCCGTAATACTTCAAAATGAACACTTNAATACTTCAAAATGAACACTTTACCTCTCTTCAGTTTATTTTCTTCCCCTCCATGGTGCAATCCATCCCAGTGGTTGAGACATTAAAACAGGCTCATAAATGCCTCCTCTGATTCTTCCTGCTCAGATGGGGCTCCCTGATTCCTCTCCCTGAAGCCAGTCTATGGTGCGGTGCAATAAAAAGTAAATGACTTTGCATGCTATCTCCTGGCTTCATTGGCTTCTAATTAAGAAATAATGAGGCAGACTCTATTGTAGACTGCGGAACTAATAAATGACGACCAACATGTCTCCTGTCCCAGTTTTATGTTAGCAATGGAAATAATCCTGCCCGACTCAGGGGCTCTCATTTGTGTAGGACAGATTTTTGTAACTTGAAAGATTATCAGCATCCCAGTGAAGGTTGAGGAAGAAGCAAAAACAAGAAGGGATCTCAGTGTGTTTTCTATACAGGCATGTGCTTCCTCTTTCTCCACACATGATGCATATAACAGTCTTTACTGTTTTATTGTCCTTGTGATCCTGGAAATGATTTGTGGAAGGTTAAAAGGTTTATATTAATTAGACATAATAATAACATGAGGTAAAACGTGGTCAAGGAAATGGCTATGGCTTTTCTTTGTACAATTTACCTCATATTTGTTTTTTCAGTACTTACTCTATTCAAAAAACTCATTTTCATTCCTATTAGCATGAAAAAAGTGGTAAGAGTTTAATGTGTAATATCCTTGCATAGTTCATAGAATTTTTGAGGCATTCTGGATTCCATTATTTTCCATTAGCAGCCATCTTACCTTTTTCTCTTTATTTCTTCCTTTTTTGGGGGACTGGAGTCAGCTTCCCTTAAAATCTACTATAAAGGGGAAAACAGAACAGCTACACAGTGTGCTTTGAAAGACTATGCTAGGAACTCTCTGTATGGAAGCTGCATTTTTCCAACATATCTTTTGGGACATGTTAAAAGGTCTCCTGGTTAATGAAACTCCATAGAGTTAGTTCATTAATATATCAAGCAACATGCATAAAATACTTCCCTGGATTGGTTAAATATGTTATTTAGATCACATTGCAATGTGGACTGCAATGTGGTATCAACGTCAACTGAAATTTCTTCTGTTATTTTAGTAATGAACTTTTGTAGCTTATCCCCCCACCACCTCTTCACTCATCTCTCCCTCCCCCAGCTCTGTCTATGCATAGTCCCTGGTATTTTTTTCAGGCCACTGAAGCTATTTGCTTGTATAATCTTTTTATTATTATTTTGGTAATTTCTATTATTGGCTTTTATATTTTATAGGCTTTTCCTTGTAAAAAATCCTACAGAATAAAAGGCAGTTTGGGAAAAGACCAATTGCAATATTTCTTCACTATTTCCCCAAGTTACCTCTTCAGAAAAGCAACCATATGAATCTGAGAGGTGAAATTCTGTTTGCATGGAATAAGTAATTACACTTGAGACATCTTAGAAGTGGACAAATTCATGAAGAAAAGAACCACCCATTGCAGTTAGCCAAATAACTTAATGGTACTACAAAGTAAAAAGATATTGCATGCAAAGGTTGGCAAACTTCCTAGAAACAAATAACCTGATACTATTGTAAAGAGAATGCTAGATAATATGGAGATTTAGCCCAGATTTATTTATTTATTTATTTATTTGTTTGTTTGTTTGTTTGTTTGTTTGTTCATTTATTATTTGTTATTTGCCACATATCTTACCATAGGGTAACTCTGGGAGACTTAGTTACATAGAAGCTAAAACATAAAAAAATTAAAAACAAACATTAAAACCAAAGACAGATGGGAAGGGCAGGGACAGAGGACAGGGGAGGTGGGATCTATTATTACTCAGTCAGCCCATTGGGGCCCCAAGCTGACTGGCAAAGCCAGGTCTTTAGGCCCTTAGAAAAAGATAGGGGGGTTGGGGCCAACTTCACATTGAGGAGGTAAGATATTCCAGAGGGCAGGAGTAACAGCAGAGAAGGCTTTCCTCTTAGACCCGTGTTGGCGAACCTATGGCATGCGTGCCGGAAGTGGCACACAGAGCCATTTCCCCCAGCACACAAGAGGTCACCTGGAAGAACCCCACTGCTCATGCGTGCACTGCCGCCCAACAGTTGATTGTCTGGTATCTGATGTGCATGTGCAGGAGGCAGAGGGGGTGCACGGGGATGTGCTACATGCAAGGGGACTGTACGCAAATGCGCAGATGTGCTGCATGCAAGGGGGAAAGTGCGCACAGGCACAAAGATGCACAGGGCACAAGGGGGGGATCGCACATGCATGTGCAGATGCGCAGCACGCAAAGGGGGAATCGCGCACTTTGCATTAGCTGTAGTTTCTGAATGTTCTTCAAGGATGGTTAGCGGTATCCCAGGGCTTTTCCTTTTAAACTGGAACCTGGTTTCCTTTTAAACTCTTCCCAGAGAGAGCTAAATAGAAAGGAATATGGATTGATTTGGATAGAATTTTCATTTCTGCTTACTATCCTGGATTGATCAGGATAATCCCAAATTTGTGAGGAAGAATTCTGCCTAAAAATCCCATCCTGGAAAATCCTGATTTTTCAAATAGAAATACACCAATGCAGAGAAGTTTGGTATGCACCTGTAAGTAAAATCCAGAGAGTGCTCTCCAGCTAGCTGAGAATACTGTATTCATATGACAGCAGTAGCAAAAGCAAAACCTAAGTGATCAGGAAAAAGAGAAGCAAGAATACATCTAATAACAAAATCCAATCTGAAAATGTGATAGGTGTACTGGGAGTGCTGTCTGTGTATTTTGCTAGGCGTGGCTAGATTTGTGCTGGAGCCCAAAGGAGCCTATGCTATTGCTATTGGTACAATCTGTACATCCTCTCTTGCTTGCTTTCAGGCAGGGGTACCTGGTAGGAATTTAGGAGAGAATAAAGTGCTAGTATTTTAAAGGCTTAACTGTGCCCATGAGTTAAAAACTAGAGTCAATGTCTCTCTTTCTTAAGGAGGCAGGTCATGACTATAGAAAGGAAACAAAAGTTTCAGATAGTGGACTGGTTATTATTCCAATTTATTGTACTTCCAGTTTTGGTATTCTTTTGGAGAGTCTGTTCAGAAATGGGTTCTTTAGCTGGTCACCCATTTCTAAACCATTCAATCCACTTTTCTCCTTCATTTCCTCTTTCTCTCTCCCTAACAGAAACACTTAGATAAGTGCTTCCAAGTCCAGTCACCTGACTACAGAACAAATTGGGGTCAACAATGGATTATATTGTCTGGTTAAGGACAATAATGCATGAAGGGTTACATCATGCTTCTCCAGCAATTCCTAGTTTTTGAATTGTGCAGATCAACATGATTGAAGAAGGAAAAAAAGAATCAATTAATTATGGAGTGTGCTGTTGACTTACTCTCTTTAACTGTTGCATTTTTGAATTTAAAAAAGGATAAAACAAATAATCTATTAATTATATTGACAGTCTAATCCTCCATATGATAAAACACAAAACAAGATTTGTTTGTTTGTTTAAGTGATATATCTAATCATCCATCTCATCATGGTGACTCTTGGCAGCTTACAGAAGATTAAAACCAGTAACAAAATAGTCTAAATTATATACCATCCCAAAAAGCCCACCACTCTTAAATCACATGCCTGAAGTAGAAAGAGAAAGCATACCACCTATTATCAATAAGTTCACAATTAAAAATCTACAATTGAAAAAAGGCTCGCTCAACCACGTAAGATTTTATGTAGCATTATAAAAATCATGTGAGGCTTCATAGATGCTAAACAGCACTCTGAATTATATCCAGAAGCCCAATGGAAGCCACTGCAGCGTGTGGAATAGTTGTAGTCTATGGTCATATTGTGAAATATCCAAAACTGCTTGCACCACTGCATTTTGATCCTGCTGCAGCATCTGAATCATCTTTGAGAGCAGCCATGTAGAACATTTTACAGTAATCCAGCTTGGGAGGTGATTAAGTCTAAGGGTAATAGTGCTGAAATGGCATCAATCATGTTTTCCAATGACCTTTATTGTATTCATATGAGGATAGTGCAACTATCCTGATCCTCCTTGACCTTTCAGCAATATTCAGTACTATCAATCTTGATATCCTTCTGGACTGGTTCATGGAATTAGAAATGGGAAGCTCAGTGTTTTGGTGATTCTCTTCCTTTCTCTGGAATCCACTCCAGTCAGTGTTGGTCGATGGAAAGAGATTGAGTCCAAAGTCCCCACTATGCCTTAGACAGGAAAAAGTATAACTCAGCCTTGCAACCCTGAGTGGCAGTAGATTCTGAGAAACCACCTTCCCAAAGTTTGATGATTTTTCATCTTTATATCTGAATAGGTTTATATTCCTCCAGAGAGAGTTGGTTTATTTCCCTGCAATTCCTGTTCAATATAGTTGCATGGAGCATTGTTACATACTAAAACCATGAAGCTACAAATATAATTCAGAAAATGATGGTGAAATGTTGTGATGTTAAAGGAATAGAAACACTTTGATTGATATAAATGTATTTTATTAAAAAGTATTTTAATATTAAATTCCATCTGTATATTTCCTTTTCATGGTAATATTTAATCTGCCTTTTTCTTTCTAAAAGGCATGTCAAACTGGTTAATATACCTTAAAATGAATTCAATAGTACAAAAATGAAGAAAACAAACTATAAAAAGAATTATCTAGTGATAAAAATATTACAATTCAATACATGGGGAGAATAGCAATTGGAATAAAAGGTCAATAAGCATCAATATCAAAAAATATTAAACTAAATTTCTGAAATGCAACTATCCATGAAACACACAGCACACACAATATACAAACTAGTCTAGGTTTTCATAAAACAATTTACAGTGTATGATAAATAAAGAATGCAGAATTACAAATGCCATTATATTTTCCCAAAATGGCCTTCACCAATCTAATATTTTCCAGGGATTATTACTTTCCAGATAACATAATCATTATTGTCCAAAACGTTTGGAGGACATTAGGTTAGGGTGTTGTCCTGTTGAGTCACAGCCAAAGGAAAAAGAGAGCAATTCTGATTGTTCGTCTGACAAATCATAGAATCAGTTCTTTTGAAATCATGCCTTGTCATCAATCTTTGCCAATATCTGAAACCTATTGCCCAGATTATTCCTGTATAGTCATTTGTCCATTCATTCATTGATTTGATTTCTAATTTCTGGGCATCTTATAAGAAAGTTAAAGCATAAAAATAGAAAAACTAAAGAATTGACAATAAATAGCCATGCCAGGCTCTTTATACTTTTATTATATTAACTGCTGGGTTAGTGTTAAGACACTGACAGTAAAACAGGCATAACATCAGTGTACTATGGGCACATCCAACATCACTGTATGATGGACACATCCAACAGCCTTCACATCAATGAACAAATACAACTATCTATATTAAACATTTCTGTGAAATTTGAAACCATGTGCAGATTTATTGAAACCTTACATAACCCAATATGTAAACAAGAGCCCCTTTCAGATATACCATTTTCTACCCTGGGTTTATTGTTTTTTTCAGAATATAAACCTTTGGTCATCTTGAGAAGTGGTTCTGCCAATATTTTAAGATATATGTTTGACATATTGCCACATATGGCAATGCTGTAAACATAGCACTCAAGCTGACAGAAAAGCTAATAAATTAAAGTAAATGAAACTATGCCTGTCTTCCCATTTTTAAAATCAGGCAAACTTTTTGGGGGGAGAAGAAGATGAATTCTCTTACAAATTTATTCTAAGCCTATAAGAACTCCTGTGGGCCCTCTTTTCTCAAGATTCAATAAAATATATCACCGGAATTTCCTTTTCCTCAGGAGATCTGATGCATGTTCCTAAAATTACAGTAGCAAAATTTAACATGGAAAAAAGTTTTGTTTTCAGCTGTATAAATGTGCAAATTATTTGTGTCTATGAGTAGACCTGGTTCAAGCACACAGCATCCCTGGACAAATGTTGGGACACCAGCAGATCCATCGATTCTCTTACAATGCTGTGTCCACTTTACTTCATTGCATAGTGAAGTAATTAAAACGGTAAAGCTACCGAGCCTAGCTGCATGAGCTTTGTATTTCTGACTTTGCTGCTTTCAAGCCTTCTGCCACCGTTTTTAACCAATTACTGAGCATTGCATGCAGAGTACTGAAATACTTTTCTCAGAGACGCCTCAAATTACAGCTGACCTGTTGCAGGAAATAGAACATTGTGGCCTGGACATTCTTGGAGAATCCAGAGCAGCATTTGCTGTATTTGTTCACCAGCAGAACAGGTCTTCTGTCAGAATGATCTCCTCCTTCCCTTTTATTTCTCATATTTTGTTCCATGTGTTCTAGAAGGATGGAGGTAGAAAATCAAAATAAGTCTTGTAGCATCTTTTTGGCTGATAAATGTTATTAAAGCAGAAGTTTTCATGAGTTACAGTTCTCTTCATCAGATACATTATAATAGATATAAGACAATAGATGCAAACCCTAGAGGGACAAAGCATTTCTGAAGCAACTTGGGAATTGTAGGAGATGCAAGAGGAGGAGTGAAAAAAAAGAATATCTGTGGCATTTCATTGGAGGAATTATCAGCAGCATTTTAGATTCTATTATTCTGAAGCCCTTGATACCTCAGCATAACTAGGAGCTCTGGTGGCACAGTGGTTAGAATGCAGTATTGCAAGCTAACTACCAACAGCTAGGAGTTCAATCCTCATTGGCTGAAGGTTCACTCACTCTTCCATCCACCCCAGGTCAGTAAAATGAGGACCCAGATTCTTGTAAACATGTAAACCACTCAGAGTACTGTAAAGCACTATGAAACGGTGTATAAGTTTCAGTGCCATTGTTATAACTAGCCTTCAGCCATGTAAGGGTGGCATATAGGAGTTGGGCAAGCTTTGCTTTTGGATCCCTACCTGGATATTTTTCTGCTTCTCAACTATCATCTCCCCCCATTTTCCATCTGCTTTTCTTCTTTTTCTTTCTCAGTCTCATATTGGCCATCATCTCACTGAAATGATGCACCACAAGAGTGTTTTCTAATGTGAACCAATCTAAAGCTCCTTCAATATTGTGGATTATCTGACATGACAAACAGCAGAGGTACAACGAGGAAGGTACCAGGTTTTCTCTTGTGCAAAAGTGATGTTCCTACAAGGTCAATATAATTAAGATGAGTTCTTTGAAACCATGGGCTACAATCAGCCAGCTCTATCCTTGCTTGAAATCATGTACACTATTGTCTTACATGCAGAAGCAGAGTCACAAAAATTCACAATAACCTGATATGGCAACTAGATATGAGCTGCAAAAATCTATAATACCACTATTTGGTAATCAAGGAATATAGAAAAATTTAATTTGGCTGCTATCTACTAGTTGTCTGGATTTTTGCAGCCCAGATCTTCTAAACATAGTGGTTCATTATATTTACACTGAATGGACATTCAAAAAAATAATAGGAAGTAAAAATGAAAGGTAAGATTTGAAGGAACAAATACCATATTTTTTGGAGAATAAGATGCACTCCCCCCCTAAAAAAAAAGTGGGTTGAAATGTCTGTGCGTCTTTTACAGCGAATATTGCAGTATGGGGGAGGAGGGTTGGTGCGGCATCAATCAGCTGCTCTAGAATGGGTGGCGGCAGTGAATGGGTGACAGCGAATGGGCTGCGGTGAATACATGGTGGTGAACAGGCCACGGCAAACAGGCCAAATGAATACCAGATGGATGCTGGGAGACAGAGGCAGATTTTTTTTTCTTTTCCTCCCAAAAGGCTAGGTGCGTCCTATACTCCAGATAATCTTATACTCAAAAAAAATATGGTATATCAGAATGGTGTATAGTACATTGTAAGACTTTTAGACAGAATCTCATTCAAAAATCAAGCATATATTTTTCTTTTTTTTCATGTTGACAAGATAGAAGCTGCTGGTTTACAGATGAGAAAAGCCTTGCTGGTTTCTGTATTTTTCCTGCTGGAGCTGCTGATTGATGTTTAACTAATAAATTTAAGGCAGAATGGGGAAAATACAAAGCACTGAGCTTTTTCCTAAGATTCCATTATGGAAGAAAATGTACATCCAAGAGGGCATAATAATTTCATATACATAGGCTTTGGGACCCCCAAAAATAGAAGAGGAATAACTAAAAAATAATGGACAGTCTTTAACTTTTTATTTTTGTGATGTAAGTGATTTGCTCGTCTTCAACCAAGTCATGCCATTCACTCTTGTGCAACTTCCAAGAAGTTTCATTGCTCCTCCTCACTCGTCGGGAAAAGTAATAGAGAAGACAGATTAAGATTTGTGCCGAACATAAGTGAAATAAACAGTAGACTTCTCAGGAGAAGTTGGACAGAGTTAAATTCAGGTAGTGGTAAAATAGCCAAGTATTTATAGTACAGAGACTGTTGTCTGATTGAAGAGGAATGGTCCAACTCCAACATAATGATAAATTGCCTCAAGAAACTGGGAAAGTAAAAGCATTCCGCTTGCCCATATCACCAGAACAGCCAAGTGAACAGACATAGATTTGCAATTTATTACAGCCTTCTCCACTATGATGAAATGAACTGCACTTCTAGTTAAATTATAGGATGAACAAAGCTTTTGAAAGAGTTTTTTCACAATAAATGGGAGTGCAAATGAAGTGCCTTTCTGAATGAAAATGAATGTATTTAATAGATCAAGGAATACTGCAAGAACAGACCCAGTTAGCCTTTCCATCAGGATATCTGCTTTCTTCCAGATGAAGAATACATATATACATATTATTATATATATATATATATATATATATATGTATTTATATTTTAAGTTTTCCGGCGGTACTTACATGTGTGGCTGTTCAGCTTCCTTCGGGTATTATCCACGTCATTGTAGTGCTTTTAAAGTTGTAGCAACGTTTCAGCATAATTTCATCTGCCATCATCAGGCTTGAACAGAGACCCAGGCTAATAGCCAATCAGAATAGACCGCGCCTCAAATTTGAAACAGAGGAACTGTGAGACACACATCCACACAGAAGCCTGATGATGGCAGATGAAGATTCTGCTGAAACGTTGCTATAACTTTAACAAAACTACAATGACGTGGGATAATACCTGAAGGAAGCTAAACAGCATATATCTATATATATATATATTATATATTATATATATATATATATATATATATATATATATATATAATATGCAGTTCAGCTTCCTTCGAGTATTATCTGCATTCATGTAAGTACCCGCGAAAACTTAAAAAAAAACATATATATATATGTGTGTGTGTGTGTGGTGTGTGTATGTGTATTTTAAGTTTTCGCAGGTACTTACATGTGTGCTGTTCAGCTTCCTCAGGTATTATCCCACGTCATTGTAGTTGTGCTTTTAAAGGTTGTAGCAACGTTTCGCAGAATCTCATCTGCATCATCAGGCTTCTGTATTGAGTTCGTCTGTGGGTCAGGCTATCACAGCCGTTTAGTTTTAAATTTGAGGCTAGCCTACTGTTGTGCCAGGATGGTTTTTTTGCTTCAATCCCTGATGATTGATTGATTGGGAGTCTTGGTCTGTGTTTATTGGTCTTGGAGTTTGCTTGATTGGTGTTTCTGGTTTCTTCTGTCTATATTGTGGCTTTGATTGGCTGGCAACACTGTGTTCCTGTGTTTGAGGCTTTCAGTGCAGCTTGGCTTTGAGTAAAAGGACGGTTATCATCTATTCGGAAGCTAGGTTTCATTTGCGTGCCTGGTTGGGATGTGTTTGAGCTGGAGGTATCAGGGGGAGTCTGTTTATGCCCAGGTGTTTGCCTGGCTTGTGGTGTGGTGTAAGTACCCGCGAAAACTTTAAAAAACATATATATATATGTATATATATATCAGTCAACCATGTAAGACTATAAGAATATCCAGGGCATTGCAAAGAAGGTATATTGAATTTTTATAGCATCTTGGTGGATGCATTTGGGTTTCTATACAACTGTCCAAGCCTCATTGTAGCTGCATGATTAAACAAAAAGTTGCAGTCTTCTCAAGGAAACTCTATTAAATCCTATTTATGAGGTATTACGAAAACTTCCACTTTCCTTAGCTTGAGACAGAATTATTCAATTAACTTTTCTAAAGGAAAACAATTATCTTTTTAAGGTCCTTACTTCATGTTCTCTATTTATCAAAATCCTAAAAGCATGTGTTCAAAAACTATTCAAAATGAGACACACACAAAATCCTAAATAAATTAACTTTAAATTAAATTGGAAGAATTGTTGTATTTTATCTACATTTTCCACAAACTCATTGAACTGAATCCATCTTCATACACTCAAACTATGTTTTGATCCCAGATGTATTTACTTTAGAAGTCGGTTCTGTTGAGGTCACTTTTAAATGGGCATGTTTTGTCAGAAGAACAAAAGTTAATCTCTAAGAAATACAATGTATAGAAAACTCAAGTCACATTATATGATAGCATAATCATATATGTGAAAATGGATTTTAAAAATCCCAGGTTGCGAGTGGGTTTTGCTTCATATGTGCAACACAGTACACTTTTCCAATTTTGAAAAAAGAGAGAACTGAAACATCCACAAAGTGAACAATTAAATTATGACATAATGACTGGGGTCTTTTGCACTTATCAATATTTTTGATATGACATTTTATGGCAAGTTTCATTTTAGCAGCTGTAACTATTAAAGGAAATGCTTGGAGGAGTTGCTCTATTGCAGATTAATAATAAATTGGTATATCTGTTTAGCTACATGTCAATTTAAAATTAGTGCCTTCAAGCATGTTAAGCTACGTGTCCTCTTTGATAACATCCCGTACAATGTTCTCTATCTCATAAAAAAATGTTTCTTTTGAAATACTACATTACCAACAATCAGCACCTAGATTCCCCTTCCCATAATACTAATTTTTCCTGAATCATACCGGTAGGTAAAGGAAACAATCAGAGTAAGTCTTGATGAGAAGGAGCCTTTTAAAAATGACTGTGATGCATTAGCAGCCTTTTTTTTAATGTGATATCAACCCCCTACTGTGAACACATCTGAAAAGGAAAAGGAAGTGATAACGAGGAAAGAAATATCATGGTGATGCAACTAGAATAATGCAAGGGGCAGAGAGAGATGGAAAAATTAAAAAAAAAGCTTGACAGGATGATCAGCTTAAAACTTTTAAACAAAAGGTATCTATTTTATACAGTAGTTCAATTAGTCCATAAAGCACTAACCAGTATAAATAACTTCAATCTTCATGTGAAGATGGTCATAATTATTTCAGAATAAATTACATATATTGAGCGTTATCAAGCATTTTTCTTTAAATGTTTTCCCCTTTCCCTCACTTTACAAACCCAACTACATCCCCAAGACTCCTTCCCTGTGAGCCTGGCTTCAAAATAGTTTGGCAAAGAGGAGGAAGACATTCAGCATGCTAAATTATTTGCTGACTGCCTCATGTCTCCTCCTGAGGAGTTTTTTAGGAGGAAAGGAGAACCATGGCATAGTAACAATGTCAAGTCTTCCTTTCAGACTCCTAGATTTTCCAGCTGCTGTTGCTGATTTGTGACTTGCCACCTGCTATGCAATTGGGAAAAATTAAATGAATAGGGACATGGTTTTCCAAGGTAACACAGTTAGTTATTTTTTTAAGCATTCATTTTGTAAAGGATGTCTAAGTAAAGATTAGATGCCAGTATCTTGCTGTGGTCTGTGCACCAAAATTGATCCTGTGCATTTATGCCTTGGCTTTTAGCCAGCCTTTGCTTTTTATTATATCTCCCAGAGTAATTGTATTAAGGAAAGGGTTGCTATATTGATTTTCACATCCTTTGTGATGGACCTTCAATTTTCTTTCCCACTCTGGATGAAGTTTTTTTTCCTCTGCCATAAATCTATCAAGATACTGAAAAACAATATATTTTCCTCTTTCAATGGAAAAACATAAAGAAAAAGATTTCTTCATTCTCTTGAGTTATAAAAGTGATCCAACACAGATTAAATCACAACATAAATTACTATTTTTATTGAAATTATTTCAGTTTATGTGCTGAATATTTTTTGCATAGTATCAAAGAGGTATATACCAGGTATCAAAGAGGACTTTCCATGATGTGTTGGTTCTCTATGTATGGAGACCTTTTTAATATATGTATTTGTTTGTAAGAGAAGCATACTTTGGTTGTTTATGATTATTTATCATCAAGTTGGTGTTAACCCTTAGTGAGTGCCAAGACATTCTCCAAGATGATCTGTTCTCAGCCTGGCCCTTCAGACCTTCCAACAAAGCACTCATCACTGCTGTAACTGGCACCACACAAGTGTTGTCCCCCTTTACCCTTTTCTTCACCTTTCCCAGCATTTTAGACTTCTCCAGAAAGCTAGGTTTTACATTATTTATGAAATATATGATAGTTTGAGTATGTGGTTCAAGTGAAAGCTATTTTTTTATGTTTCTCCACAGTATTCTCAGTTTTCTCCAACACCAAAGTTCAAATGCACCATATTCTGTTTCTTTGAAAACCAATGTTTGTTCCATAGAGCATCACAGGGAAAATGATTGCTCACACAATTCTGATCTTTGTAAGTATGGACACATCATCTTACCTGAGTACCATTTCCAAGGACTTCTTTGCTATTCTACAAGTGCTAGTCTGTGGTATATTTTTTGACTGATGGTTCTTTTATTGTTGATAATGGATCCAAAACAGAAGTTACCTACTGCTTTAATACCTTTATTGTCAATTCTAAGGCTGCTTGCTATACCTGCACTCATTAATTTGAACTTCTTATTGTTTAATTGTAGCCCATATTTAGACTATGCTCCTTGATTTTCATTACTAGAACTTGCAGTTCTAGTGATGAAAATCAAGGAGCATAGTTGCAGGTTATTTGCACTTTTAGCTGTCACAATAGTACAATCAGCATACTGCATGTTTTTTATATTTCTTCCTCATATTTTAAAATCATAATCTTTTTCCAATCCACCTTTCCTCAGTATATATTTATCATATAGGTTGAAAAAATAAGGCAAGAAGAAAGTATATAGCTGGGTGACTTTAAGCCAGCCACTTTCTTTCAGCCACCCCACAGAATTGAGGCCAACCAAACTCACAACATTGTTGTTGTGAAGAAAAGAGGAGGAAGGTGTGATGGATGTGTCTACCACCTTGAGTTATTTGTAAAAATAACAAAGGTAGGATATAAATAAACAAAATAATAAAGTTATAATAATGTCTCTTATTCTTCTTTAGCTTTTTCTAAAGCCAGCTTGAACATTTGATGTCTTCCTTTCCATGTAGGGCTCTAATCTGTCTTGGATGGTTGTATTTGCCAATATATAAAATTAAGAACATTGTACAATAATTTGCATACTTGTCAAGACTGATTTCTTTGGTTCTGATACGTAGACTAATTTTCTTCCAATCTCAGGACACTGTCATTTTGTTAACATATTTTGGGACTATTAGTTTTTCATCTGTTGTTGCCTGCTGTTTTGCTAAATGTATCCCTGCAGTTCCTTATCTTTCCAATTAATCTAACTCATTTTCTAACACCAAAGTTTCCTATAAATAGGGAATATCTTGTAAAATATGTTGGAATTTGACATCTCTATTGGATAATATTTCAGAATAGTTTTTCCAATTTTGCTTGATCTTTAAATTAATTACTTTTTTGGCAGCTTTTAGCATATCAATTTGACAGTGGAGCCTTCTGAGTTTGGAGATCTTTTGGAAGACTTTCCTTGTTTTTCAAAGTCAGATTCTCTATTCAATGTGTTTATAGATTTCATTGTAACACTATTTCATGTTTCTTCTAACAGCTCTGAAAATTTTTTTGATAATTTCCTTCTGAAGATCTTTATATTTCTTGACTTCAACTTTTTTCTCTTGTCCACTATTTGTTCTGATACAAAAGTTTGCCTTTTCTATTTCTAGATCTCTAGCAGTTATTTTTCACAATCATCTTTAACAATTTCTTTAACTTCATTCCACACTTTTTCTGGTTTTCTGTCAATAAAGTTCAGTTCAGAGCAATTATTTTGTGATTTGTTCCACAAGCAGCCCCTGGCAACATTTTCCTGTTATAACAGCAACAGAGTGGTCAATGTCTGGAATACTCTACCTGACTCTGTGATTTCTTCCCCAAACCCCAAAAACTTTAACTTTAGACTATCTACCATTGACCTCACCCCTTTCCTAAGAGGTCTGTAGGGGGCATGCATAAACGCACCAACATGCTTACCGTCCCTGTCCTCTTGTTTCTTTTTATTTTTCTTATATGTATCAATTTCATGTATTCGTAACTATGTTTATACTTATACCTGTTATCTTATAGTCGCTTGACAAAATAAAATAAATAAATAAAATAAGGAGCTGTTCCACCTCCTTGCACTTATAATATGGTCAGTTTGATTTCTGGGTAGTCTGTTAAATGATGGTCATATATAAAGTTATTGTTTTGGTGGTGGGAAGGCTTTGTTAGCAAATGAACATTTCATAGGATTGCCTATGATATCAATGTGTGGCTGATTCACTTCACCTTTCATTGTGTTGAGCTTCTCTGTATTCATGCTTCGTAAGTTTTCTGATCCCTGTAATTCTAACTTTGCAGCTTTGGATTTTGATTTCCTGCATGGCAACCTCAGCAACTAGAAGTTTTAGCCTATTGGCATCATAAACCTCATTTAGTACTCCAAAAGCTCCTTTGCTCCTTTTCTCAGTAGTATATTGAGTGCCATCTGACCCAAAGGTCCCATCATCTGGCATTATATCATTGATCATTTTATATTTTCTATCTATGTTGTTTTCTTGGTAAAAGGCAAAGGTAGTTTAGCAATCCTTTCTCTTACACAATATGAAAGGTTCTCTTTGTTATTAGTGTTCCTATTTACTAAAATGATCACCCACTTCCAGAAAGTTCTTGTGCTGCTGTCCAACATATATTCTTGGTATCCTTCTAGCATTTTTTGCTCATCTTTCCCAGGAACGCTGTATGATAGTCTTCTTTGGAATTGGCAGAGCAGGATAAGACAGACTGAAGCAAAAGGCAAATTAGAGGTTCCACAACTTCCATTTCTATGTAAAGAACCTACTAACATTTCACTACTCATGATACAACAGCTTCCTCCATTCGTTCTGAGAATTCTAAACTAGATTAACAGAAAGTGATAGCCTAGTTTCACTGCTGTCTTCAGGCAGCACAAAGTGGAAATGACTGGGTGAGGGCACTGCTGTTTCTCACTTGACATTCATACTCAACATCTACATCTGATACAGCTATCTCAGCCTGACTCATGGTACAGCTGACCCAGTGGCCCATCTGTCATTTGCATCTTTTCCTATTGCCTGTCAAGATCCTACCGAATTGTTGCTAGGTTCAAAACTCTTCCTCAAACACAGTTACCAGTAGGAAAAGGTGTTAAAAAAATAATGGACAGAACAGATCCCTGCATGAGTCGAGCTTATTCACAAGTGAAACTAAAAACACCTTGGAGTGTTTGGAATGTGTCTCTTGTGAAGGCTACTTATGCCAGTTAGCAAATAGGGAGAAAGTAATTTTCCAGCCATTTCTTCTTCCGTCCCTTCTCAGAAATTGTATCTACAAGAGATCCAAAGTAATTACAGAGGTGAACCTGAAGACGACAGTTGAATTTCAACTAGCAACTCCATATTTTTCAGTACAGGACATATTATTTATCCTTCCCTATCTCTCCTTAAGCTGCTGGTAAAATATAGGTGGTCCTCAATTTATGACCAGAATTTGGACCAGAATTTCTGTTACTAAATAAAGTGGATCTTAATCATGTGATCAGTGAATCATGGCAGATTTTATGAATTTTTGTTGCTATGGTTGTTAAATGAATCACTGCAGTTGTTAAGTGAATCATGTGGTTATTAAATGAATCTGTCAATGGTGAAAAAAATAAGGCTCTATATTTATGCAAGAAAAACCAAATTCCCAGGTACAGTATAAGTGGTACCTGGCTCAATAGTAGTAACTGCGAGAGGGATCTATGAGCCAGCAATGTGCTGCAGCTGCCAAAAAAGACAATGCAGTCCTAGGGCACATTAACAGAGGAGTAGAATCAAGATCACATGAAGTGTTAATATCGCTGTATGGTAAGACCACATTTGGAATACTGCACCCAGTTTTGATCACCACAATGTAAAAAAGAAGTTGAGACTCTGGAAAGAGTACAGAGAAGACCAACAAAGATGATAAGGAGACTGGAAGCTAAAATATTGCTGCAATTGGGTACGTCCAGTAACAATGAAAAGAAGGACTAGGGGTGACATGGTAGCAGTGTTCCAATATTTAAAGGGTTGCCACAAAGAAGAGGGGGTCAGCCTATTTTCCAAAGCTCCTAAAAGCAGAACAAGAGGTTATGAATGGAAACTAATTAAGGAGAGAAGCAACCTAGAACTAAGGAGAAATTTCCTTACAGAACAATTAATCAGTAGAACAACTTTCCTCTAAAAGTTGTGGGTGTTCCAACACTGGAAGTTTTAAGAACAGATATCTGTAATGGTATAGAGTTTCCGGCCTGAGCAGAGGGTTGGTCTAGAAGACCTCCAAAGTATCTTCCAAATGTTATTCTGTTATTCTGTGATTTCCTCTTTTGACTGCTTGTCAGAAGCCAGTGGGGAAGGTCAAAAATGTTGATCACATTATCCTCTGAAGATATAATTGTCATAAATACATGTCTGTTGACAAGCACCTGAGTTTTGATCACATAACAGTCGGGTTGCTGCAACAATTATAACTATATAACAGTCGGGATGCTGCAACAATTATAACTATATAACAGTGGGGATGCTGCAACAATTATAACTAACTGATATAATTATCAGTACAAGGACTGATCATAAGACACTTTTTCAGTGTCTTAACTTTGAATGGTGACTAAATAAATGGTTGTAGGTTGAGGATTATCTGTATGATACTTGAGAATTATCTGTACAATACCTAACTCATGACTTATGATAGAGCCATTTTTAGCAATTAGTATTTGTTTCAGAAAGAGAAATGGTACTTTTCATTTATGGCAAATGTGGCATATACTATGGCTTTTCTGAGAAAATATTCTTATCGGTCGAGCAGATATGCTCCTGTAAGAAGATGACCAAGTATAGTTTTATTGGTACAACAGTGCCCTTATTTCTATTACCACCATTTTACCTTCCTAATTTGGTCAAACCAATTCAATAGGGTTTCACAAAAATATTTACCTAAAACTCCATGTGAGTCTTGAGTTTAGGACTCCACGTAACTCTATCCTAAATCTAAATGTACTTTATAACTACATGCTATCTCCAAGATTGTGCTGCTAAGTTTTGATTTTCATGTGTTGTTACATGTATATTTCCATTTTTCTAAGAAACTTCTCTTTTCCCAATCTCTTTCAGTTAAAGCCGTAAGGGGAAAAAACCCAACATTACAAGCAAAAGAAGAAATGAATCACTTACAGAAGAGAAAAAGTCAAACTTCTGATGAGAGAGGGAAACTAATACGGATCCTTCCATTATGAACTCTTCAGCTGAGGAAGCTTCTTACCTTTAGCATAGAACTACCTGCAGTAACCACAGAGATTCTTAAAGGAGTCAGTGTGGCAAGGGAGTGGCTGTTTCCACTTGTCTTCATGTTGAATGCCAGATGTGCCCTATGAAAGCATTTACTTTGAATGGAAGTTGCACTTGCCCATTGAAAATGAGACACTTCCAATTGAACTTGGTTCTCATCTGTGTGGCAACCACCACTGCAATTCTTGTTGTGCCATGGAAAGTCAAATGCCCATTGCAATGTGTCTGCCAGATCAGACCATGGTATACCCCCAGGTCTGTGTACAGGGAAGCCGCCACAGTTGACTGCAATGATTTGTTTATCTCCACAGTGCCTGAAAGATTGCCAGAGGGGACACAGATTCTTCTCTTGCAAAGCAACAATATTGTCAAGGTCGAGCAGAGTGAACTGGACTATCTGAAAAACCTGACAGAGCTAGATTTATCACAGAACAGTTTCTCAGACATTTGGGACTTTGGCCTGAAGAATATGCCTCGCTTGCTGAGTCTTCACTTGGAAGAAAACCAACTGGATGAACTTTCCGATAACAGTTTCTCAAGCCTGACTAATCTTCAGGAACTTTATCTTAATCACAATCAAATACGCAGGATTTCTCCCCAAGCCTTCTTAGGTCTTGGAAATCTCCTTCGACTCCATCTCAACTCCAACTTCTTAAGGACAATTGACAGTCGCTGGTTCCAAGTACTACCCAGTCTGGAGATCCTAATGATTGGTGGCAACAAAGTAGATATCATTCTGGATATGAACTTCAGGGCTTTATCAAACTTGAGAAGCTTGGTTCTGGCTGGAATGAACCTGAGAGAGATTTCAGATTATGCTCTTGTAGGCTTAAAAAATCTGGAGAGTCTGTCTTTCTATGATAACAACCTGATCAGTGTTCCCAAGCGAGCCTTACAGCAAGTTCCTGGACTTAAGTTCTTGGATTTGAACAAAAATCCACTTCAAAGGATTAAACAGAGTGACTTCACAAACATGCTACACCTCAAGGAACTGGGACTGAACAATATGGAAGAGCTGGTTTCTATTGACAAATTTGCCCTGATCAACTTGCCTGAACTAACAAAACTGGATGTGACCAACAACCCTAAACTATCTTATATCCATCCTAGTGCTTTCCATCATCTCCCCCAGATGGAAACTCTTATGCTCAACAACAATGCTCTAAGTGCTTTGCATAAGCAAACACTAGAGTCCCTCCCCAGTCTGCAAGAGATAAGCATCCACAGCAATCCCCTCCATTGTGATTGTGTCATCCGCTGGGTCAATAGTACTGAGAACCATATACGCTTCATTGAGCCTCAATCCACATTATGTGCTGAACCTCCAGACCTAAAAAGAAAACATATACGTGATGTCCCCTTCAGAGAAATGACTGACAGATGCTTACCCCTCATCTCTGACAAAAGCTTCCCTTCTTATTTAGATGTGGTAGACGGAGAAGACATCTCTCTTCATTGCAGGGCTTTAGCAGAACCAGAACCAGAGATCTATTGGGTCACACCATCAGGTCTTAAGCTATTGCCATTCTCAGAAGATGGAAAGTATAAAGTGGACTCTGAGGGGACAATGGAGATTCACAAGGTCACAATACAAGAGGCAGGCCTCTATACATGCATGGCTCAAAATCTCATAGGTGCTGACACCAGAAGTATCAGTTTAATAGTCAACAGTTCTTTTCCCTTTAGTAAAGACATTTTAGAGCTGATAATTGAGGAAGTCCAGACTTACAATATCATGGTTTCATGGAAACCTCATCTCAATACCATTTCATCTAATCTCACTTGGTCCAGTTTCAACCCCAGCTTGGACTTAACAAATGTAGCCCGTATTCCAATAGGTACCCACATGTATAACATCACAAGATTGCACCATGATACAGAATATTGGGCCTGTCTTCATATAGCATTTGCAAATTTGCAGACCAAGGTTGCCTGTATCAATGCCAGGACTAAAGAGACTCAACACCAATACTTGGAAAGCAGGCAGCGTGCCCTGATGATATTGTTCCTCTGCATATTGGTGCTGTCTATAAGCCTGATAGGCAACTATGGTTTCAGTTCTTTCAAATTTCAGTCTAGGAGCCAGGGAATCTGCATGCCATGGAAAACAGCCTCATCTTCAGTTCATGTAGTATATCCAACTTTTATCAAACAGTGGGATCAAGAGAGAAAGGGTGAGACACTCCTAGCTATGGAGGTACAAGCAACATTGTTGGACTCGTGAAGGTTGCAGGGTTTTTTTTTTCTCTGCAAGAAGGGTGGATAAATACATCTGGTGAATTTCTTTAAAAATTGCCAAATACAGATAAAAATGGAAAAATACTGAAATATGAAAACCATGAATATGGAAGATGGATAGGAAAAGTCCCTTTTCCAGCCAAACCATGAGTTTGCTTGGCCAAACATAGTATCTCTTAATCCAAGATAAAGAATCTATTTTTACTGAAAGAAAAGTTGCTGAAAAGACAGGCAGACAACCTGAGTTGGAAAGCATCAAGCTTGAAATTCCAAAACACCTCTGCCTCTTCCAGGCAGATATGACTTCTCTGGCAGCCTGATACCAATATACTTTGTGCTGAGCACATGTCTGCTCCCCTGGAAATACAAAAAGGCCTTTTCCTTTGGGGATACCTTTCTCTCTGTGTGGATATGTATCATCACAGAGAATCTTGACCAAATCCAACAAATCTTTTGTGACCTGAAGAATTTGCCTCCTGCAGTACTTTCCCAAGGAAGCAAATGTGATATGAAGAGAGGCAACTTTCTCCAGCTTGAGAATCAGGAAAAATGATTATATAGAAGGGTGGGGGTATGTGTGAAACTTTGTATCAATTAACAATGTCAATTAGCCAATATGAACTGCGTTTCAATTCAAGAACTTAATTTCAATATTATTTTGTAAACTTTTTGTGAATAAGATTGAAAAGAAAAGGAAGAGGGGGTGGAGATTTTTTTTTGTTTATATATATAATAATATATGTAAATGTAAATAGGAGGGAGTGGGGAGGGGGCCCTTTATACCAATCTATCATATGGAAAAGGTTTTATGTTAGATCAACATTGCTTCAGCTATAGGGTGGGCAGAATGATAAGGAGGGGAGGGAATAATAGTTGATGTAAGATTGATTTCAAAGAATGAAAATATGTTTTAAGTGATTGATTTCCATGCGGCATAGCTGAAAACATCTCAGAGAAGACACAGGCTGAGTGGTTGAGAAAAAGGGGGAGGATAATATTCCCTTTTCTAACTCTGTCATCATTTCTTTGTCTCTGATAAACAAATTAAAATTGCCAAATAAAATATATCTGTGGTGTGTGCTCTTCCCAGATAACCCAAATCCAGCCATGATCTGACAATGACAGCAGGGAAGGAGGATCGTAAGGGACTTCTGCTGATGGGTGATCTGGGATAGGGTGGCCTAACTTCCGCTTGCAAAGATCTCCTGTGTACCTCCACCCTGCAAAGTGTCGTGTGTGATTCCGTTAGTCCTTCAGAACATTATTACTAAATTGTTACTTTCGATCTGATGAATGAAGGCATTCTTAAATATGCATAAAATAATCCTATTAGTTACATTAATTACACTTTAGTTACATTAATTACATTTTAATCAAATTTAGGTTTTGTTCTTGCTTCAGTCGTCTTTTGGAGAATAGGTCCCAATATATCATTCAACACTCAAATAGAATCCTATTCTGAAAAGTCATGCACTCCTAACTTATACCGAGGTAAGCTCTGCATGTGCCAGTAAGAAAGAGGGTCAGAGAGCATCAGCAGCAGGAGGAGCAGAGTTATTACGGTTGATTGATTTTACAATTAGCAGATGTTTAGACCAGATTTGACATTTTTATGTACCTGTCAAGTTCTTCCCAAAGACCTGGGATAGGCAGATGTTGTTGTGTAATGATGTTAGAGGTATTTATGTATTATTTATTAAACAAATTTATATAACCACACAACTCAAACTTGGGTAAGTCCAGGTGGTATATAATTTTTAAAAAAATGTCTTTGCTGGATTTTATTTTCAACAACAGATCATTATTTTGTTTTCAGATTTTGTATATTTGACATGAAAAGTATTTGAGAAAACAACTGTTCTTCAGGATTTCTGGCCCTGGTTGCTTAGCCAGCAAATAGTCCTGAGTTCATCATCAGATGTCCAGGAACTCCAACATTATCAGTATCAGCATCAGCACCAGCAGCACAAAATGTGAAATCACAGCTGCCAGTTCTTTAGCTGATGTTGGCCTTCATATCAAGTTATTCCCAAGAACTCAGGATGTCATACTCTATTGGTATATGTGCGGATCTAAACCTTTTGTAATTGACAGAAGGAAATGTTGTCTGTGTGCCTGTTTTCTCAATATCATCCAAGATTTTTTGCTATGGCACTCATAGATAATATATATTATATAATATGTAATATATAATTGCACATACATAGATATGTGTGTGTGGTACAATTATATGTAATTTTGCACACACACACAAGTGAGTATGTGGGTTGTATCCAATATATATGTATTGGGTGATACTCAATAGTAGGGCACCTTACAAATGGATTGAAAAATTTAGCACAACAAAAAACAAAAGAAAAAGAATCAACAGTGGCAAAGACAACAACAAAAACAACAAAAAATGCCAGATGGGAGCAAACAAGAAAAGGGCCTTCATTTATGCTCACCCAAGAAGAGCCAGGTTTTCAGGACCCTTTGAAACACCAGTAAGAGTATATTTTGCTCACACTGTGTCAAAAAGCTGCAGAGCTTCCAGCAAATCAGGTGCAATCTCGGAACATGGTTGCCCACTGATTTTGCTAGTTGGCATATGTTGCCACTAATTTGTGTGTTGATACTTACTTATAATTTTTAGGATAAATACCAAAGAACAAAACACCATAGGAGATGCCAGGATGGCAATAGACTTTTAAGAAAGTTTTAGAAAATGTTCCTGTATATGTTCAAATCACCAGGGGCCCTTCCTTAATCTTCTGCAATGAATCCACATAGTAAGGATGGTCTCCAGAATTCAACTGACAAGGAAGTCAATTTTGTGAGGCAGCTCCATTTTTTTCCCCGTCCTTCACCTTTTGGACTGTTCACCTTGGATTGAAAGTAATTAATTACTTCACCATGGGCGAATAGACAACAATATAAATTCAATGAATAAATAAATAAACAAGAAGGGGAATAATGTCTGTATTTACATTCATTGGAGAGGAAGGGTTCACAAGCAAATAAGCACTCAACAGCAAATGCACATTGAAAGGAATGCAATAGCGCAAGCTATTTGCAGATTAGAGTCCACCATAGAGTNTAGAGTCAAGCCTGCACATCGGTCCAAGCCACCAACTCCTCAGGAGGCAAAAAGCATCAGCTTTTAATGTATCAGGGATTTTGTCAGTTTCAGGCAGAAGCAAAAGGTATGCCAAAGGATACTAATTGACTAATTAAGGTCACAGAACAGAGCTTGTTAACTTGTGGGTATCACTAATTAAAGAAATACCAGGCTACAGACAAAAGCTACTCAGGAAGAGATAGGTTGTTTAAGCAATCTGTCCATTTTGAGGGTGGGGGAGGAAGATCAGGCAGCACAGGATGGCATTGCAAGTCATAAACCAAAGTTGCATAGACAAAACTCTTTGATTGATAATGGGGTTTCCCAGAGTCTACAAGTTAGAGTACAAAAGCCAGTCCTCCTGGATTCACCAACAGCCTTTTCCTACACTTTCATTTTTAGAAGATTCTGACTAAGACTCCTTCAGATCATGCCTAGATCCTTATCTATTCACTTGGTCCTGCCCTTTACCACATTTTCACCAGCACCTACAAGAAGAGGATAATCAAAAGTCTGATTATTCCTGCCATTACTCAACATTCAAGAGAGTGAAGCTAAAGAGAAGCAGCAACAGAACTTTTGAGTTTGGCATGTATTGAGTTTTGCATGTGACTAATGATATTTAGAATAGAATAGAATAGAATAGAATAGAATAACAGAGTTGGAAGGGACCTTGGGGGTCTTCAAGTCCAACCCCCTGCTTAGGCAAGAAACCCTACACCACTTCAGACAAATTAAGATTTCTCTTAGCACCTTCCTCTGTGAGAGTGCAAAACTAATCTTTGTACAGCATTTTAAGGAAGGCATGTTTAAAACACTGTCCTGAGATGTAGAGCTGGGGATGGAAACAGTGTGATTGTCATTCCATTTAATGTGCATCCAAGACTGCAACTCTATTACCCTTTAAGCAACACAGGGACACTTAGATGTGACCCTGCTGCTACAGACTTTGCTTTTCATCAGAGCTAATAAGATGCAGGAAACAGCATAGTCCCAAACTAGCTATGCTGAAGCCAAATCTATTAAAATGCCATTGTTATTTCTGCCTACCACCTCTAAACTCTTCTTTAACTTCTTGTCATCCTACTGAATTATCCAACAAGGGTTATGGGTAGCCCTTACTGCATAGCCTTCCAATGGGAACAAAATATTGCAATATGTGGCATTTAAAAACAGTTGGTATGGGATACAACAAATATGTGTGTTTTCTTTTTCTTTTTGGAACATGAAAGACTCCTGCTTGTTATTCCAATGACTGAGCCTTATCCTCTTTCCTCAAGACTTTTCCCAAGCCATTTTATGCCTCCAACTCCCTCAGCCATCATCTTCTGGAGCATAGTGGAGCAAACACTTTAAGGAAGTNTTTCCTCAAGACTTTTCCCAAGCCATTTTATGCCTCCAACTCCCTCAGCCATCATCTTCTGAAGCATAGTGGAGCAAACACTTTAAGGAAGTGTTTTTCAAACTTGGCAACTTTTAAGATGTGGGGACTTCCACTCCCAGAATTCCCCAGCCAGCTGAAGTCCACGCATCTTAAAAGTTGCCAAGTTGAAAAACACAACTTTATGCCCTTAAAGAATGTTTGTCAAACTCATGGCATCACTTTGTCATTACATGACATTTTGCAATGTTTCCCTTTGTGGAGCTAGGATGGGCAGGGCCTTTACGTGAGGCATCCAGCCAGGGGTGGGATTCAAATTTTTTAATAACCGGTTCTGTGGGCATGGCTTAGTGGTCATGTGACTGGCTGGGTTCTGGTCAACTCAACATCATTCACATCGAGGCATGCATCTCCTTGCCTGGCCTCTCATGACTGTGGAGATGCTGCAAACAGCCGTAAGTATGAAATAAGGTCATGTCACTTTTTTCAGTGCCATTGTAACTTTGAATGGTCACTCCACACAAGCAAATATCAGCAAAGGAGGGGAAAAAAACTCCAGAGATGTTCCTGAGACAGGAAGTCTAGTCCTGCCAAGAATGTAATAAGGGTTAATGGAGAGGCAGTTTCTGTAAGCAACACATGCAAGCATGTTTCCTTCCTGCCTTCCTTACAGGATTAGGCCAGTAATTTCTTCTAACAACTGGTTCTCCAAACTGCTTAAAATGTTAACGACCGGTTCTAACAAATAGGTGCGAACTGGTAGAATCCCACCCCTGTAGAATCCCACCCCTTGGGCCGCCAGTTTGACACCCCTGCCTTAGAGCATCTCTCTAAAAAGAAATTCCCATTTTTTTTTAAAATACAATTATTTCATGCCTCGGATTTTCCAAGTTCACTGATACTCTTCCTAATTCATTGGTATAGTTAGGCTCTGAAACAGACAGCAGTGAGAAGTTGAACACTAGGAATATAGCAATGCAGATGAAGGGAACAAAACAGACAAGAATTCATATAGAAAGTGTAATTAAGTAATGTAATCATGCTTGGGGGAATGGTAAGAGTTGTTGTGGCCTGACAGCTACCCTTCTAGCAACTGAATCAGAAGGGAGGAGGAGGAGGTGACACTGGAGTCAGGTTCAACATCAGAAAAAACTGGGAGCTCCAAGAGGGAAGAGGGAAGATGGAACTGGCAGAGAGAGAGAGACAGAGGCAGAGCCTGGGCCATTCATCAGCCCTCAGATGGAGAGCCCCCAGGTCTGAAGATGGTTAATGAAGAAGAGGAGGAACAGGTGGGTCCAGTTCCTGACATGCAGCTGCACAGAAGGCAAAGACAAGGAGAGCAGTGGACAGCCATGGACTGATCCTGGAAAAGGAAGACCCGCCACTGCTAGCAAGGCCCAACCCTAGCTCTGGGAATAAACGGCAGGGAGCGGAGATGAATAGGTGTGGCAGACAACTATTCATCTTCCAGACGGACTGACTTGTTAACCTGTGAGAGAAACTTTTTGCCAAGGCTGTTGGCATTCCTAATAAAGGAATCTTTTGACCTCATGCCAGAGGGTTTGTCGTGCTTGGGGAGCTGGGTCAGAACAAGAGTGAACATATAAATGCAACAAGTTGTTATATGAATATTTTGTTGATGAACATTGCAGACATGTTAAGATCCATCCAATATCTCAGGCCCAATCCATTTCCATCTGCACTAATTAAAAGACTCATTGAAAAGTCAGAAATAGCATGAGAGTCATTGCAAGTATGTGTAGGTACAGAGGTGGTATTCAGCAGGTTCTGACCAGTTCTGGAGAACCAGTTGCAGAAATTTTGAGTAGTTCAGAGAACTGGCAAATACCACCTCTGACTGGCCCAGTCCCCATCTATTCTCTGCCTTCTGAGTCCCAGCTAATCGGCTGGGTCTTCTTTTGTTGGCCTGCACAGGAGAACAGAGCTGGAAAGTAGGTTAGTGGGGTGGGGAGGGAATGGGATTTTGCAGTAACCTTCCCCCTGGAGTGGGGAGAGAATGGAGACTTTATAGTATTCTTCCCCTGCCATGCCCACCAAGCCACACCCACCATGCCATGCCCACTAAGCTACACACACCATGCCATGCCCACTAAACCACATGCACCATGCCACACCCACAGAACCGGTGGTAAAAATTTTGAATCCCACCACCGTGTAGGTGAGTGTGTGTGCATGTGTTATCTATATATCTATATCTATATATCTAAATATCTATATATCTATATATCTATATATCATCTATATCTATATCTAATCTATATCTATATCTATATCTATATCTATATCTATTATCTATGTTTTCTAAAGTTTTCGCGGGTACTTACATGTATAGACGTGGGAAAATACCCGAACAAAGCTGAATACCATACACACACAAACACACACACACACACACACACACTTCTATATATATAAATTTATATTCTTAAGTTTTTGTGGGTATTTATATGTATGGTATTCAGCGTTGTTCAGGTATTTTCCCACGTCATTATAATTGTGGTTTTAAAATTGTAGCAACGTTTCAGCAGAATCGCATCCACCATCATCAGCCTTGTGTATTGGGTTCGTCTGTGTGTCAGCATTTCACAGCTGTTTCTGTTTTAAATTTGATGCCAGCCTTGTGCTGTGTTAGAATGTTTTTTTCTTCAACTTGATTGGTTGGAAGTCTTGGTCTGTGTTTATTGGTCTTGGAGTTAGCTGTGTTCTGCTTCACTGGTGTTTCTAAGAAACTCCAAGGATAAAATTGGAAAATCTGGAAAACCAAGGCATACATGAAGTCCCCTGCGCATCATGCCCTGCCACATACATAGGACAGCCCAACAGAAGAATAAGTAGCCACCTAGATCAACACATAAATGCAGTAAAAAAGCTGGAACACACTTCCTCACTAGTCCAACACACATGAAAGCCACAAGTCAGAGCATCGACTTCAATGGCACCAAGACTCTAGCCACTATAGGAAACCCAAGCTACAGAATTATCAGAGAAGCCATAGAGAAAAAAGACCTGAAAGCATGAATAGAAGAGATGACTCCACCAGACTGTCAATTATCTGGAAGCCTGCACTACAAAAATAAACCTTGCTACACGCACAAGCCAATCTCCAAACAGGCCTGGGCATTCTAAGACAGACCTCTCCTTAGAACTAGCCCTCCAGCCCAGAGAGCGAGCGAGCCCCAATCAGCCACCCAGATCGAAACCTAGCTTGCTCTATAAACCAAATAGCCAGCACAATGACTGACGACAAAAGTGCTGTACATACCGCACACATTACATTACATACCGCTAATATCATCTATATCATAAACTAGACTAGTACTAAGCCATCAGACTAGAAGATAGATACCGCATCAGATACGCCATATAGGACTAGATAGCAGTAGATTACGAAACGATAGGATAATAGCTATAACGTAAACGTATATAGATAGATAGATAGATAGATACGATAGATAAGATAGATAAGATAGATAGATATAGATAGCGATTATAGATAGACTAATAGGACAGATCTAGATATATTAGCACTATATAGGACATATAGATATATGCGTTGTTTTATGCTTCCTTCGTATTAATCCCACTGTCATTGCCATGCTGTTCAATCAGTTTTAGTTTGTTAGCAATGTTTCACAGCAATAAACCCATCTGCCATCATCAGGCTCTCTGTACTATATACAGTGTATATATATATGTGTATATATATATTAGTATACATTGCTGCTGTTTAGCTTCCTTCGGGCTTTATTATCCCACGTCATCTGTAGGTTCTTGGTTAGAAGTGTAGTAACGTTCCCAGCAGAATCTGCAAATCTGCCATAATACATCAGGCTTCCTGTGTGGATTTGTGTCTCACAGTTTCCTGCGGTGTTTAAGTTTGAGCGCTGCATCTTATTCTGATTGGATAGTCCTGGGTCTGTTGTGCATTGGACTTGAGTTTGCATTTGATTGGTTGTTTCTGGTTTTCTTCTGTCTTTTGTGTGCTTTAGATTTGGCTGGAACCTACTCAAAATGTTCTTGTGTTGGAGCTTCAATGCCCAGCTTTGGCTCCGTGTGAAAGGATTGGCTGGCTATTCCATCAGCAATGGCTGCCGGTTTCACCTGCCGGTGCCTGGTGGGGGTGTTTGGCAGCTGGAGGCATCAGAGTGCGAGTCTGTCTGTGCTCAAAGGTGTTTGTTCTGTTTTTGTGGTGTGGAGATCTTTCTATTTTTGCCAGCAGTGCAGGCTTCGCAAATGATCTGAGCAGTCTGCCTGGAATCATCTCTCCTCTCATTCATGCTGAGTCAGGTCTTTTTTCAATCCTCTATGGCCTTTCTCTGATGATTCTGTGTGGGCTGCGTTTTTATGAGTTTCGTATTAGTATGGATGTTTCATTTTCCCATACAGAAAGGCCTGATTGATGGCAGGATCGCCTTCCTC